>JANHAO010007069.1:0-20580 GCA_026873985.1 Saraca asoca
TTTTAAAAATAGTTTTCTATTTTTAAAAATAGTCTACTATTTTTAAAATAAAAAAACCTGTTTGGTAAAACTATTTTTAAAAACAGTTTTGAAAATTTGGTTCTAAAATCCTATTTTAAAAACTATTTTTGAAAACAACTCTGAGCTATTTTCAAAAATAATTTTTAAAAATAGAACAAGTTTCCAAACAGGCCATTTATTTCCTTCAAGTGGTTTAAATCTACCTCATTATTAAAAAATTGAATTATTGATGGTGGATTTCGGTTACACCTAAATCTGACCAACGAAAGGGGTTCTTTTGGGACCCAAGCTATTTCTCGTTTGTTAAGGGAGGTGAATGATGAGAGACGGCTAGAGAAGGAAGAAGGAGAAGGGGTTGAAGCACGAAATTTTAACGTGATTCGGCTAAATCTGGCAGCACCAGACCCTACATCCACGGAGAGTATTTTATTAACTTTTAAGATAAATTTTTATAGAGCTTTTGCTATGGTTTCCGACAGAGTTTTTGCCAATACTCTCTACCCCCTCCCTACAACGGTTCTAGCCCCCCATTTATAGAAGCATGGAGAGATACAAATAGAATTAAATAAGTTGTACATCTATTACATCAAGCATTAAATGTACAAGACTGCCTAGGGCACTATAAACTGGCTTCTATAAGTTGTTTTCTGCATGTGGGGCCCGGTGGCTATATTTTGCAAAATGGCGGTGCAAATTGCCTATTAGCCTTATGCTTCATCTCAGCGGGCTTCTAGTTGGGTAAGACTTCATCCTAGCAGGCTGGATCTCATGCACTAAAACTATTGCTGGTTTGCGACCTTGAGCTTGCTCAGCCAGCGAGCTCAGGTCTTTAGCGAGTTAGGGCTCCTTTCGCAGCAACCTTGTAGCTTGGTGAGCTTGTTCCTTTTGTTAGACTTGGCTCCTTCTGGGCTTTTGCCAGCCCATTCTATAGTGCCAGATTCTACTAATAACATGAATCAAATCTCACTTAAATTCATTTACAAAAGATCCTATTAAAATAAAAATAAATCCTAAAACTATTCTTGGATCTCTTAAATCATTTCCTTTGAACTTGCAAAATGAATCAAAAACATTAAAACATATTATCAGATAAAATTATTTTTCAATATTAAAATGAAGGAAAATATGTAGTTAAATTAACTTAGGCTAATAGTATTCATTCGAAGAGAATTAGGGATGCTAGAGCCCTTGGAAAATGATCTAAAATAACTAACCTACTATATTTTTTTTTCAAGTTTTGTATTTTGATTTTGCTTATTTAATTTGTATCTTGCAAATTCTAACTTAGGCATCAAAGTTTTCTAAGTTTGTTTTGTAGGTATATAGTATGAAATTTGAGGTAAAACTTATGTTAAGATGTTTGATATTGATTAATATTCTATGTGACAAGAATTTTGGAACAAAACTATTTAAAAATTAATTTTAGGACTCTCTGAATTGATTTGAATTTTTCTAGAATTTCTAAGAGTTTTTGAATCAATTACAGAATCGATTTAGAACTCAAAATTTTTGAACTATAAATTGATTTACGAATCGATTCAGACAATTTTTCAAGCTTCCGGGAAGAAATTAAACAATTTCAAAATTTTATTACACTGAATAAATCGACTTCACAATTGATTTAGTCTTATACAAATCAATTCATCAATCGATTCAACCTTGTTTAAATCGATTCATGAACTGATTCATCAAAATTTTTCAACTTTCGATCAATGTTCCAAAATTTCTGAACTAGTAATACAAACTCCTGAATCGATTATAAAATTGATTCAACACCTGATATTTGTAAAAATAAAATGGTTCATGCATTTAGTCTAAAATAGAGAAGAATCGTTAAAATTACTGAGATTATTGAAAATTACTGAAATTATCTTTTAATACCTTTATCCCTATTATACAATATATTTTTTTTAAAAAAAAAAAACTCTATTACTTCATTGAGGCACTATTCCTTTTTTATGTGCCAAAAGAAAAAGAAGAATAAGATTTTAGATAAGATCTATAAAGAAGAAAGAATGAGATTTTAGATAATGAAGAAGCATAGATTTTAAATAAAAAGGGGGGAGAAGGATAGAAATAAAATTTAAATAATTGATTGTGTACATATTGTATTGCTCATCTAAAATTGTTTCTCACCATAAAAAAATAGGGAGATTGTTAGCCTGGCTATGGGAGATTGATTAGCATAGCTATCATTTCTTCTTCAATTTTGATGTTGAAAAATAATTTTATTTCATGTCACGATCTAATCATATACTTTGAGTGTTTGTTCTTTTTGTAGACTTAAATTTGGTCAAGTGACATTAAAGATTTCAAGAGATCTAACCTAGTCTTAGGGTTTATTGATTTCTATAGGATCTTTTGTAAGTGTAATTCAATTAGTGTTTGATCCAAATATTATTTTACTAAAATAATTTCCTGAGGCTGAAATAAATCAAATGAAATAAGTTTAAATCAAATGTTTTCTAACCATATTTTCTAATGCATTCTCACAAGTTATATTTTCATAAAAAATTATTTTTTACTTTGTGAATCAATTCACGAATAGATTCATAGAAAGTATCTTGTGGAATGTATTCAATTTGATTCCTAAATCAATTCGTGAAGAAAAGTTTTTCAAAATGTTTTTACCGAAACATTGGAAAACATTTTGAATCAATTATGCAATCGATTCACAAAATCTTTTTACACAAAGGGTAATCGATTCGATCATGAATGTCTTCATGATTTTCACAAGTTGAATTAATTCAAAAATTGATTAGTCAATTATTGGTTAGTTATAACTGCTACAAATTGATTCAAGAACTAAAAATCAGTTATTTTTAAATGTTGGTTATAGCAACTATAAATACCCTCACATATTCATTTTTAAATATAGAACTCATATTATTCTCTATCTTTCTAAGTGCAAAAATTATAGAGAACTTTTGTGCTTCACTTGATTTAGCTCAGCCTCTCAAATCTACAATTAGTTAATGTTGACGGTAAAATTTGGTAAGCCTAAATTTTAGTCAACCAATATAGTTCTATAATCCCCAAACTACAAGCTAAGGAAGCCAACGTAAATAAGAAGGAGATAAAGAGAAAGGAAGAGCTAACATCAGAAGATTTTTTAACGTGATTCAACTAAAGTCAGTGTAACCCCTACGTCCACGGTGGTTTATATTTACTTTGTGTGGTTGTTTTACTGTTTAAACTAGGAAAACAGGAGTATAAATATTCTCTCACTATTTTGACAAAGTTTCTGCATATAATTCTCTCTCCTCTCCCCCCACTATAATGATTTCTCTCTTTATTTATAGAGGTAGTGAGGCTTACAAGTGTAATTTGATAAGTTGTAAAACCATCTTGTCTGCCACTGTGGACAATAAATGCTTGGCCATTCTCTATTAATTCCTGGAGGTTGACTTGTCAACTGAGAGAATGTACCTATATTTGTTGATTAGACTTAAGTGTCCATACCTACGCTTGGAGTAGCTAGCTAGGTGATCTGAGCTTGTGCTGGGCAACCTGCCAATTATGCAAGTTAGTCCCATTCTCAGGTTTAACCAGAGTGTACTTTTTGGAAGATTGTTGAGGGCTTGCTTCACCTAGCGAGCTGGGGGTCATTGCATTGGCCTCGTCCCACATCTCGTGCTTGCGGCCAATTATCCAATGCCTTTGCTGAGCGACCTCGACGCCAGGTCGTAGGCAGGTTAGGCCTCTCCCTCTTGAACTTGTCTGCTGGACTTTTTTTAGCCTATTTAACATAGTACCAGAAAATACATACAACAGTTAACTATTGGATCAGATTCTCTAAAAATTACACAGTTTTTTCCTTGAGATTTTCATCTCAAGACTGGTATTGTTTTCTATTACTAAATCTCGTTCATTTTTTAGTTTTTGAGGTTGATCAGGAACTAGAGATATAAAGAAGAGGTTGATCTTCCCTTGCATCTTCTATTAGTTGTAAAGTTGATTACAATTAAACTAAAGGTATATTGTTAGTATATCTAGGCTAGGTAAGAGCCTAGTGAAATCTTGTTATAAACTAATTTTCAAGAGCCTAGCTCAAATCCTGTGAATGGTACTAATAAATCAAGTCATCCAGTTAAGGATTGACTCAGTGGATGTAGACTTCATTTGCGGTTTAAGGTGAAATTGAACCACTTTAAAAATCTTGTGTTTCTAGATTTATCTTTTCTGCATATTTCAATTCTGCAATGCTTACTTCCTACTACATTTCTAAATTTCTAAACTTGAGACATACTAAAACAATTCTGATATTTTGTGTGCTTAATCTAAATAAGTGAAATTAAATTCATAATAATTCCAGTCACTTCAATACATTCTTTATCTTCCAATAGAAAATCTTTTTGAAAAACCTTATGCAACAAAAACCAAATCTCTCTGGGTTAAAGAGTATAAAATTTACAAACATAAAAAGGACAAGATTTGTTTTTGGGACCTTCAAATATATTCCACAAATAGCTCCTCTTAGTATTTCCAGAAAATGAAAAGGAAATCAAAACAAGGGGAAAATGGAATTAAAATCAAATATGAAATATATTGCTATACTAATTGAGAAAATTTGATGAAGCAATTAGTAAAAGGCTTCTTTTGTTAATTGGTTGGCACGAGTTTGAAACCCACGCATTACAAGCTATTTTTTTTTTTTTTAGTATCCTTCAACCTCTAGCTACGTCTATCTTGGGGTGACCCAATCAATTAGATGACCCATCTTTTTCTTAACCTAGGAAGCTATCTCTGAATCCAAGTTTCTCAAAAAGCATGAAAAGTAAATTCAACCAAGTATTTGAATTTCAACCAAAAATGAAAATGAAATAAAACAATGAAAACCCAAGCAAGACAAAAGCATATAAGAGCTTTGGTATCAATTGAAAGCTTTTAAAAAGAAAACTAGTATGTCCAAGTATGTAAGTACAATGGAAACAAGGATCATACCCTAACCATTGTTACAAAATATCATTATGTTTCCAAACTTTAAGCAGAGCAAAGGATCTTTGCAACCTTTTGAATATATAGAACTCAAAACTAACATTATCTCATCAAGAAGTGACATAGGGAGGAAGAGGGCATTTATGCTAAATACAGACCACTCAATACCCACTCAAATTATAACTAAATAAAGTAAATGGAGGAAGTGAATCAAAACTAAAGACAACCGTTTCAAATAATAAAAAACAGAGAAATCAAAACTGAAGGCAGTTGTTTCAAGTAATTGAAAATAGAAAAACAGAGAAATCAAAACTGAAGGCAGTTGTTTCAAGTAATTGAAAATAGAAAAATCAAAACCGAAGACGTGAATTACAAAATTTTCTTTGAGTGGCTCGGGTCTTGATAAAAAATGAATAAGAGTCCTTTTAAATATTTTCAGGATGCTTACTAATGATACTCCCTCGCTTCACCATTCAAAATCTCTACCATTTGTGAATAGAAAAATGAATAGTGAAGTGTGGGAATAAACTTATTCTTTGTGAAGAGGATTGCTGCAGGAAGAAAAGTGTGGGAATAAACTTATTCTTTGTGAAGAGGATTGCTGCAGGAAGAATAGTGAAGCAAATGAGTGCAGAATGCCGATTGATTATGCACTTCATTTAAGAAACTACTTGTGCAATCCCAAAATTTTGAGCATTAATGATATATTTGGATGAAATGGAGGGAAAGGGCGGCAAATGAAAAGTTATATTTGAAACTTTAATTAAAAAAAATCAGGAAAATAACTGTGTGTTCTTAAAGTCCAATTGCATGTAACTCAAGGACTAAGGGGGAGGGGATTGGCAGAGTTCAAACTCCACACTGCCTGTGAATACTACACAAAACCGATGATAGAGGGAGAAGACTTTTTAATTATATTGTGACTTTGTTATGGCAAGATCGACCAAAATTGTACTTAAATGAATCAAGTAACAAAAGTTAATTTCAAAAACATGTTAAAAATATTTCTGGAGAAACTCCCTTTCCACACACTGCACTCTCCTCCTCTTAACAAGGTAAAATATATAATTTCATCCTTAAAATTATAAAATACGTAAATAAAATAATATTTAAATTATAAAAATAATCATAATAATTTTAAATAATACTTCATTAATATAATTTTATTTCTTCGTCATATTATTTAAAGATTATATAAATGAAATATATTCAAGTATTATTATGATTATTTTTATAATTTAAATAATAAAATTATTAATTTTATCTCCAAATTGTCTACCCAGTTAGCACTTGTTTTTTTTGTTTAAAACAAGTTAAATAATCTTTTAATAATTTTGAACATTTGAATGCAAATGGGGTCATTGGTTGGAAACAAAGGATGCTGTCAGGATGTGGTTGTACCTTCCAATTCCATTTTTTCCTTATCTTCTCTTTGAAAAACTTGCCACTTTCATTTTGAATTAAGTGTGTGGGACACACAAATTGTCCAGGAAAAACAAAAAAGAAAGCAGACATTCTTTTACAAACCACTGTAGACATTGATTTCATTTTACAGTTTTAAACAGTTTCTAATCCACATTTATTAATTATGCTAAAAGTGAAGCATAATTAATTCTTATACTATCCACTCAATTCTAAACATTATGATTATCGTTATGGACCACCATATATCAAAAAGGAAAAGGAAAAAATAAAAAAGCAAAAGCCTCAAAATAGCCAAACCATGCTTTTTGCATGTAATTGTAAAGTGTAAACCACAGGCATGAGACAAACAAAAAGAATCCTGACCTACTAATTTGTTAACAACCAAGCACACCCCTTAATTATTTTTTTTTTTCATTTTTATTAAAAAAAAATCAAAAGTCCAATTTTCTATCTCATGCTGCACCGCCGCTACAGATCCCGGTTAGGGAAACCGGAAATCTATTACAAAGACTCCCCGCCGTCGATGCCCCGTCATCATCGGCAGCCGGAGGCAGGACCCTGCCGTTAGCAAACAACACCCGCCCATTATTCTGCTGACCCATCACCATCCCTTCAAGCTCCGCCGCCGTGCCGTAAAATGCACCGTCCCCGAACCTACGTTCGACCTCGAGAAACTCACCCAGTGAAGCTGGCCTCGAGTCGCCGTCGCGGCACAACTGCCACCATCTCCTTCGCCGTTCAGCCACGATCACCGCTGCATCCATCGCACTTGCGTTTACCTTTTTCTTCTTCTTGGTCTTGTTGATCCTCAGTGAACCACCCAATGTCGTGACGGCAGCGGTGGCAGAATTAGGGTCGCGGTGTTGCGATGGAGCTCGTAAAGCAATCGCCGGGAAGTTCACACCCATTAAAGTACCCAATGTGGTACTTCTATCATGGAAGAATGATCCCGTAGACTATGAAAAATTGAATTCAAAATCAAAGAGATGAAAATAATCAGTATAAGTAAGAGAAGAAGAGCGTTTGGAATTGAAAAAAGGAGGGATTTTTTTAGAATTAATTACCTCAGTGTCAAGATCGGAGGAGGAAATGGAAGAGATAGTGGGTGAAGATGGTGGTGGCACCAATTCGCTATTTGGATCTAGCATTTCTCTGCGTTTCTGTAGTGAGGGAGCAACTGACAGTGATGGAGTTAATAAGGCTGTTGCTCTGAGTTTGTGAATTGTGATGTATAGGGTTATTATAATTTTTTGAGACTCTGGGAGAGGAGATGGAAGGATGAAGAGGGATTGTGTTTGAAATGATTAATGCTAACCAGTTGGATCATGAGAATGGGGTCCAAACACTTCTATATAGTTATGGTATTTAGCGTAAGTTCAAAAGTAGTGTTTCTTTTCTTTAAAAAAGAAAAAATTGACCTTTCTTGAGAACTAAAGGAAAGAGAGATGAGAAAAGAACAGGTTTTCTTAACCTGTAAATCTGTTTGGTAATTGGAAGCAAACTTCTTTGGATTCTTAACCTGTAAATCTGAAGAAAGAGCCACGGTAATGTTATTGTCTCCAAAAGACAGATTAAATTGCCTTTATCTTTACCGAACATAATTTTCTTTTTCCACACACTTTTGCTGAGGATAGTTGAATGAAAGCACTGTGATACAATTAATGAAATTTTGATAAAATATGTGACAAAAGTAGAGAGGTGTTGTTGAACAGTGGACGTTTTGGGATGGGGCAGAGGCCAAAATTGAATCGTTCACTTTGAAATCCAAAGAATATATTGAGTGTGAAAAAATAGATTGTGGTTGTCGTTATATAAATCCTTAATTTAAGCATAAGATACCAAGATAACCTCAATCTTATAAAGGAAGGGGCTATCACATGATGATGATGGGATGGTTATTAACTTCATCAGTTATGAATCTCTAAGCATCCATTTTTGCCATCGGAAAATGCACATCTCTTAATAATTATATTCACATAATTTGTTAAATGATTACACCAAGCTATTATTATCATTATTATTTTAGATTCGGATACGAGCGAATATATTTAGAACAAAGTAATTGAGATTTGCCATGCAATGGATTTGTAGATGAAATTTTTGTATATCTAGCATTTATCTTCTTGAATCAACACGCATAAGAAGTTTTTTCTTTAAAAAAAATTAATGCACATAAAAAAGTGAGAATTTAAATTTTAGAAAAATGATGGAAATACATATAGGATCACACTCTCTCACAAATGAATTCATATGAGAGAATGTGACTCTGCATGTATTTAGGATTTAGGATTTACCACTATGTCTTCAATACAGATTTTATTTTTTTGAGACAAGGGCAAGGGAGTGAAGCGGGAAGGAAGACGGGAGTTATCATAAATGGTGGACAAGGCCACCACAATACACTCAAATGGTCCTTCCTTAGCTCCTACTATACTCGTGGGATTTGTGGGTCATCTTTTAACTTTACAGTTCATTGTTGACAAACGATTCATGTGAAAAGGTTTGATACACAAAGACTACTCATTCACACCAACCAAAAGTTCTACCATTTTTTAAGCCAAAAAGCTTTCCTTTGTTACAATGACTCACATCAGTTTTTCTAGTCCAAAATGTATCTTGAGAATCATTTCAAGTTCGTAGCTTATTACCAAAAAATCAGTCATATCATATACAAGGGAAAGTGGAAGAATATCTTTGGTTAAAATAAAAAATTACAATTGTCCTATGCCTGTGAAGCGTGAACCGATAAACTTATGTTGGCTTCAATCGATTCTGCAAAGCGTGCAAGACTGAACAGACCAAAAGGAATGTAACTAGCATTACTGATTTAAAGATTGGATGGCATTTACGTGATTTTGGCGTCCCTTATAATTAGAATCCCTTGTGCAAGTAATCTATGTCGGTGTATTCTGGTCCCATTACAATTGATTCGGACTTTTACAGCAATTACATGTTCTTCATACTTGGACCCTAGTATGACAGAGAACCAGAGAAGCTTCACCCGTCATATTCATGGTACAGATCCAAAGCCAGTGATACTCTGCCATACAGAAGGCTCCTTCTTGGCGATGAGAAGGATGAAAATAAAACAAAAAAAAAGGGGCACCTTCCAATCAGCCTAGAAACCTGCAGCTAATCCTCCATTCTGTCAACCTCCATTACAGTAGCAAGATGTTGGAACTGAGCACTTCTAAAAGCACCTCCAGTAAAAGAACTCAGTGGAAAAGATGAGCAGACAACAATGCTGGAGAAATTAGTTGGTCAAAGCTAAATCAAAATGGAAAGAAATGATAAAGAAAACGCAGGAAAAAATTCTGCAATTGAAAATATGAACATGTACACTACATAGCAAACAGCTCCATGTGGTTGTGTAATTGAGCCATTTCTATTGTATGAACAAAATGCCAATGGACAGTATCAAATTGAAATCTAAATTCTTTTTATATCCTATGGATTCTAGGAGAACTTAAAGCCTAGCCTGAGCACATAAACTAAATTAATTAGATCTACATGGGAGACAAACCATGAATATAATCGTTCCACATTTCAGTTGCAATAGTGTCCCTCAACTGTGAAGCAAGTTCAATTTGCTGTCTATCGAAGGTAACCTCCAGTGACCGGGTCTCAACATATGACTTTGGTGGTGGGTCCACCTCTAACGGGGGCAGCGACTCTTCCGGTTTAAACGAGATGTCCTCTTCATACATTTTGAACAACCAATCATCTGGGTTCTCCCTGCGGATGTAATTGTGTAATGTACATGCTGCTATGACCAACTTCACTTGCGTTTGTAATGGGTATGGAGGAGCAGACATCAATATAGGAAATCGTGCCTTTAAAGCCCCAAAAGTCCGATCAGTTGCATTCCTTAATAATGAGTGCCGTTGATTGAACATTTCTCTTGCATCCTGTGGATGGTAACCACTGGGAAATTCCTTTGAGTGATAGGGAGTACTGGGATATGGAGCAAGGAAACCTGGCACATTTGCATACTTGTTGTCTACAAGGTAGTATTTACCTGTATCATAACAAGTTTATTATCATTATTACCATCATTCTTAATAATATATGCAAGTTTTGAAATAACTGTTAGTGTACAGATTTCATATAATAAAATCCCTTAAATCTCGTGGGGTGGCAAGATCAGTTGACCTTTCCAAGAGATATATGGCATTTCAGAAGCAATAATACTTAAATTATGATTGCATTGCAAATATACAAATTACCTTCAGGAACCTGCAATCTATTTCTCCTTGTGATTGCTGAATTGAAAACTTGTAAATCAGAAGCAGATCCTTCCCAGCCAGCCAGAACATAATGGAACCTTAGGTCAAATGAGCATGCTGCCAGAACATTCTGCGAAAGTAGACCATTCTTATTGCGGAAAGGTCCTTGTTCATCCACACCAACCATCACTGGTATGTGTATGCTGTCAACTGCTCCCACACAATCCTAGTAGAAAATATTGAAAAAATTGAGACAGCATCATCCCTAAAAAGGTACTAATCAAACTCAATTATAGAAATCCAACCTTTAAATAAGGATAGAATCTAGGATCTTCAAAGATTTCTGAAGGAACATCACAGCCAGGAGGCTGGAAGAAATCCAGTGAAATGGACATTATTGCATTCAAAACATTGTTGAAGTGACGACTGATAGTTTCTCCAGAATAACGGAATAACTCCATAACAGCCCGAGTCCGCAGATTATGACCAATTATGAACATAAATATCGCTAGTTGTTCCTCAATTTTGATTCGATTTGTGTGACGTAACAAGCCCTTGGCTTGAAAAATATCACACAACTTGTAAAATATACGCTTATCCATGCGAAAATTTTCTAGACAACGTTCATTCTGACCATTAAGCACTTCATCTACAAATTTTGCACCAGTAGATGCTAAACAGCTTAGTTCCTTCGGTATATGATTCCCAGAGACTCCATCTTTTTCCTCTTCAGAACTCTCCATCAGTGAACTGAGACTGATTTCAACAGACATAGCATATCAGTGTACAAAACTACAAAAAACACAAATGCTCAATCATGAAAAATATAAATAAAGAATAATAGGGCCAGGTCATACAAATCATTTTTATAGCTATATAAAAGGAAAAGACATCCTCGGAATTAATTTGATCTATTGACACTATATACGGTATCTCTTATAGGAGACAACTTCCTAGTTTAACCATGCTTGACAAATCTCTCTCTATGGGCTCATATATAAACAATAATTGTCTCTTCCCTTATATCCCACATTAACTAAGGGCTCATACAGATAAGATTCACGCTATGTATCATAAGACAGCTGATAACCATGCTTATCTATATAACAAGTGAATACAGTTAACCAGTGGTCTGTCATAAGAGACAAAAGCTCCTCTTGATAATATGAAGATTAAACATTTGGAACTGTGAGCTAGCCATATTACATCACATTTGCTCATTATAAATGCATAAAACTGTAAAGCAAGTTCAATCACTGCTGTACTACACTTATATGATAGCTTCACTTTACAATAATTCAATGGCAAATCTAGCTCAATCTCTTGAGAGACTGAGTATTACTATACTAACATAGGATTACTTATTTTGCTTTGATAGTTGTGTTTTTGTTTTTTATTTGACTCCTTTAATTTGAGATTTAGAGATAGGTAATCATATGGTGAAATTACTCAATCTATCGAGCTTGATCTCTCTGAGAATCGCCCATTATTCAATATAAGAAAACAAATCATCAGACTGTCTCAAGCAGTTTATTTTTATTATAACAGTTCTGCGGATCTCCAATGATTTTCTTTGGTATTCTTGTTTGAAGTCAAAATAATTCAGTAACAGATTTTGTAAAACATGATATCAAGTGCCTAGATAAACACTACAGCAAGACTCCAGAGACTAAAACTTATAAGTCACTAATTCTAGTCAACCTCTCACCAGGCCTAAAATTTTCCTTTTTCTTTCTTTTCCCTTTTTTTCTCCTTGATGACTAACAGGAATCAAAATTTAACATCCTACAGTGCACAAAAATGGTGGTTTACACAAACAGATATAATCCATCGTCATCAGTACCCACATTATAGAAATGGCGGGTTTATGCGTGCCTCTATATTAAGAGGTTATTCTATTGTTTCCGTTGAGCAGGATATCTTGTCCACCTTCATCTGCGTACCTCTGGATTGCTTCTGATATGTGCTTTTCTTCCGTAAAAAATACTCACATTGCAAATAAGAGAACCATAAAACAACTGTGTGTGTGAGAGAGAGAACATATGATGCAGTAGCCCAACGGCAGAGGATAGCACAAACACAAAGCAAACAACACATAGCAACAAAAATTTACACTCAGCAACAAAAAAACAGAAACCCCAGTTGAGAATCTACTATCAATTGCCTCCATGGATGATTTGGCAGCTCATAAAGCACAAAAACAATAATCCAATTTCCCAAAGGCACAAAACATCGCATTTATAACGGGTCGAGTATTTCCATTGATGTTTATTATAGTCCTAAATCAAGAAAAAATCGCAAGTTGAAAATTTCAATAAATTCTGGGCAACACAAAATTAGAGCCATACCTGATCACTAAGTTCAACTGTCCGTCAAGAAAACCAACAACTGATTCCGTAGAAGACGATATCGGGGTGAGATAAACAATCTTCCGATAGTTTGAGCTTCGCTGAAGCAGGTAATACGAGGTATGATTAACGTTCTCTGTACAAAGCGGAGGTTTTTTTCACCGGTAAAGCGGTCTTTGAGAATTTCGGATGGTTTTTTCACCAGCAATGCCTCTTTAATAATTTTGGATTTTTTTTCTTTGAAAAATGTTTGTGTGCTCACTCAAGAATTTTTGTTTATTGTATGGGATCAGATTTATATGTACATTGTAAGTATGAAAATATTATTTCTTTAATCATCCCATCTTTGAATATCTAATAAAATTATTATGAAAGTAAAACTTTAAGTGCAACACTTTTATGCCTAAAACAAAATTGTAGTGTGCATAATACTTGATGTGATATTATATACATCATTAGTTCATATTTTGAAATTGGGATCAATTCTTATAACAAATTAAAACGAATTGATCACTACATGGAATAACAAATTTATAATGCCGAAGATTAAATTATCACAATGTTCAAAATTACTATAACAATTTTGACAATAAAATCGATGTTCCATTTCTCTGTGAGAGATGTATTTAGGATCTAGAGCCCGTTTGGATAAATAACTTAAATAAGCACTTATGTCATAAGAGTTTTTTAAATGAGAGTTTATATCATAAGCGTTTAATTCAATAAACTTATTTGTATTTGGATGCACACTTTGAAAAGTACTTATACAGTATTTTAAGGTATTTGGATGTATTACTACACAAGTACTTATAACAGCTGAATTGTGTCCCAAAATTTTTACCTTCTTAATTCACTTATATTTGGTGTCTCTGTTCTCTGATTGCTAGGAATGAAGGATTGAATGCACAAAATGATTTCGTAATGACAGATTTGTTGATGAACAGCAAACTGGTGGGGCAATCACTTCAACAACAACAGAGACGAGCTCTGCTAGGACTTGTAATTAGGGAAATTTCAAAGGAAAAAAAAAATGGAGATTTAGGTCAATAATGTTAGAGATTTTTTAAACCTTACATAATCTACTAGATGAATGTTGATGTAGGGTTGTTAAACAGGCCTAAGGCCCGCGGGCCAAAGCGAACTGGACATGTTAAAGTTAGGTCCAATTGAAAACGGGGCCAAATTCGACAAACTGTAGTCCAACAGACCGAATTCGCACGAATACAGACCGATCCGCGGCCCTAAACAGGCCAGGACTAAAGCGAAAAGTTCGTAAGAATTAAATTGAAAAGTTTTCATTCAGGTGAATTTTTGTAAAAGGCGATGAGAAGTCTGGGGGTTAAAACGTAAATTTTTCACATTTCCCTTACAAAACGGACTGGCCCACGGGTTGGTCTAATCCATGAGCGGGCCGGATCGGACCGACAATCCACGGGTCCATTTTGATGTGAGCCTAAACGGGCTTAGGCCAGTCTGAATTGATTTAGGGCCTGATCTAGCCCGACCTATCCGTTTAACACCCTTATGTTGATGAGAGAGGAGTACGGAAGAGTCTGATGTTCTTTTTACGGTACCGCAGAAGCAGAAGAGGAAACAAGCTCTAAAAAAAATGAAGGACATTTGAAAGGAATTTTCACAATTATAAAAGGATAATTTTGTCTATAAAACACCAGTCATATGACTTCCGTATAAGGTTTTTTTGATAAACTTATCCATAAAACTTATTGAAATAAGTTAAATGGGCTTATAGAAGGGTCATAAGCTATTTTCATAAACTTAAACAAATACCTGACATTTTTTATCTAAAGTGCTTATATGATAAAATAAGCTCAAATAAGTTGTAGACAAGCTCTCCCAAACGCACCCCTATACATGTATTAGTTATTTATTTTATTTAAACAATTTTTTACAAAAATTGCTCTTATAGTAATTTATAATTTATAAAGAGAAAGTTTCTAGAAAAGTTAAAATACTTAAAATCTATATTCATAATATATACTCATTTATTTGAATAGAGAATAAAAATACAACTTTATTATTATTTAAATATATTAATTTGAATGTATATCTTGCCCTTGCTATCCAAATATTTTTAGTCCGCCACCATTGCATTATCTACTTTTCTAGTTAAATGAGATTACTATCAAAGGAATGAACCTACTTTAAGCTTAAATGGATAGTGAAGAGTAATGTTAATAGTTGACGTGCCAATGAGCAAGCACAATGTGGATTCCATGGCTAGATCAAACATCCTCAATGATGATATTCCAATCTCTTCTTTTAATTGATTTAATATAATTAATAAATAGCAAAATCTTTATCATATTAAAATCTTTAAGGAATATGTCAATCATTTAATTAAGAGCATATGTTGTTAAGATACGACGTTTCTATATTGTCCCCACACGATAACTCGTTTAATTGTATTGTATGGTGTATAATATCAACTATTTGTTAATATATCAACTTTCAATAATTTAAATCACATTTTGATAAATAATAGAATAAAATAGATTTCAATCATCCAAATAATAGAATCCTTATACGTGATATGTTTAAAGGTAAATATGAATTTATAGTTAAAATATTTGTACATATGAGTTTTAAAAAAAATGCCTTACTAGTATACATTGATAAAGGTTTTTTTTTTAAAAAAAAAAGAAAAAAAATAATTTTATTTTATTAATATATGTCTTATTATATAATTTTAAGTATGTAGGGGAAGTTTCTAAACCACCATAATATGATACCTAGCCTATGTCATGGTGTTCACTTTGACCATTGGACGTATCCCTTTAAACATTCTAAGCTAAATTCTCAGTTAATATAAGGATTTTTCTTTAATTCAGAAGAATTCTAATGTATCATGTCATATGGATGAGAAGATTAAAACGTAAGGATCACAATTATATACTTTTCTATTTATATTATATAACGATTTATGTTAAAAAGATACAAATGCCCTAAAATAGAAAAAACACAAAAAAAAATATACAAATACATTTACTATCAAATTTGTATCATATGACCTTCTTTTTATACTTGTTTTTTTATGTTAAATTTCATTAGAAACTGAATATGTTTGTTTGTCAAATTAGTTCACAAGCCTACTTTGTCACACATAGGTATACCTTTGAAAAATTTTATAAGTTTTTATGCAAGTTTAACATAAAATTAAAAAAATTTGTAATTTTTTCATAAAAAAAATTATAAATGTATAGCATGCAACAAGATACATAAAAAGTTTCAATTCAATCATTGAAAGTTGTGAAAAAAATTTAAAATTTGTGTGTTTCTATAAAAAGATTGCAAATTTTTGATAAAAAAATTATAAGAATATAAATATCGGAACAATCCAACAATTGAAAAAGGAAAATTCTAACATACCGAGAGTAAAATTTTTTGATACCGACACCTTAATTATATGGTAACATGAATAACATTAGATTTCATGAAAACAAAAATGGACGGTTAAGATAAAAGGTCAAGAAGTTGTCTTAACTAGTTAAAAGTTTAGGACTTCACATTTGTATTTATAACAATAACTTTTGTCATGATTCCAAATCTAGCAATGGTTAAGTGTTACGTTGCATATTGATCTTCGATCACCCCATCATTGCACGTTGAGTTCAATTTAAATAGTTATAAACTCAATTTACTTATAAATACAAGATGTCCGAGTAATATTTGACTTTTTTTTAAAAGAAAGATGAAAATATTTTTTATAAACAAATTAAAAAAAAACATAAGATTTCACTGAAAAAAAAACATAAATATGATTTGTTTAAAAATACAAAATAAATAATAAGAAAAGATGCCCAATTTCTAACTTCTCTTTAATTTTTTTTATTTAATGCTCTCTCGTTTATTTCCCACTCATAAATAGTACATAAGAGATTAATAAACTCCTATTACCATGAATCCATTTTTTAACGACAATAGAATTTGATGTTATTCTCAACCAAAAATCAAAACTCATCACTACTTTAAGTTATATATGTTTTATCTTTTGTATTTCTCATTTTTGTGTCATTGTCTTCCTCCTTCTCTTTCCCACAAAATGGCTCACATCATTCTCCTTCTTCTTCAACATGATCTCAATGCATCTTTTTCCTAAAATTGCAATCTCTTGTCTTCTTTTTATTGCATCTTCATTGATGAAAGATTTAAAACATTTGTTGTGAGTTTGAGAAAAACACATTTAGGATTGAAACAAACTACGATCCAAATATGGTACGGTAATGATTTTAATGTTTCTGATAATTTCTCACTGAAAATCATAAAAAAAAAAAATTGTGTTTTTGTTTTATTTTATGAGTTTAGAAAACAAGTCCACTAAAAGTTAGGAAAAGGAAAAGGAGAACCACCCAAAAAAGGGGCAAGAAGAAGAAATGGAAAAAAAAAAAAAGGAGCATTTTTGTCGGAATGTAAAAAGCAATAAGTTATATAAATTTGCTAGCACGAGTTGCCAGGACAGATGTCTATGTCCAAGATGAAAGTTCAAGTGAGCATCAAAGCATATCACGATGAAAGTTCACACTAGAGTACATAAAATAGGATTTCAAAATGGATTGGATGTGATAGATTAACTTAGAATTAGTATAGTTTTATTGGTCAAAAATTAGGATTAATACAAAAAAAAAAAAGAGCAATAACATGAATTGATAAGAGATTGATCAAGAATAATTCAATCCAATAAAAATCTAAAATTAATAAATGTTAGTCTATGAATCTAATAATATGTAATAAATAATAAAAAATTAATTAATTTGTGTATTTTATAGGATAAGGCTTTGCTATTTGCACCGCTGGATAAGGATTACCGGACTAATGCAATAACTTGCCAGAAGTTTAGGAGCAGAAAAAATAGTAAGCCTTTATCTCCTTATTTTTGGACAAATATACAATACAATTAGGATAAGGATTTGCGGTTAGTTTAGATAACTCCTAACAATAGAAAAACTTGAAATCTTCGATGATGGGTTGAAAAATTCTATAAATAAGGTGTTTCGATCTCTAATGCCATTAATCATCCATACAATAGAAATACCATCATTTTGAGAGATTGAAAGGCATTGAAAGCTTCTGAACACGGTGTGAAGAGAAGGTAGAAGCAACAACCAAGAATCAATGGCCAGAAGTAATCAGTTTAATCCAGCTTTTGCTATAACTCTTATTTTTTATCCTTAAGTGTTTATAATACACTAACATGTGGTATTAGAGCATATTGTACCTCTGCTTTTATGTAAAGGTTATTGGAAAATTTTTCAAAAAATTACCCTACTTTATGATTTATGTAAAAACTTCCTTACTTTCAAGTTTTGTGTTGAGAAATCATTAAGATTAAAGATTTCTAACCTTTTTGTAATTGAAAGCAATCAATCAAACATCAAAATCACTGGAAATCGATCAAATCAAAATTCGAGTTCGTCAGGTCTATCTTAGGTCCAAATGACCCAGATAGAGGTAGGAGACGATATAAATGACATGTTGTTCTTTTATTAAGTGAAATTGTTCAGGATCAAAACAACATGTCGTTTTGTCGGCCCAAAAAAAAAGTCATTTTTCTATAATTTTATTTTGAGTATTTTTTTGAAAAAATTTTCATAAATTTTATTTTTATGAAAGATTTCATTAATATTCATAAATTTTGTTTATTATGAATATTATATTTTCCAAAGGGAAATTAATTTAGGAAAAATTACATACTTTGATTATTTATGTATAATTTTTGATATGATATGCATAATTTGATAAATTACTATAATCTAGTTCATGTTTATTTAAATTGCCTTTATTTACAATTTTGTTGAACTATTTACACAGAGTTATTTAAATGTCTAGTGATTCATATAATTTTGAATAATTAAAGTTTAGTCACAATACCTCTAATTATTCAAAATTATATATAAATTTGTTTGAAATCACATATATGTAAGGATATTTATTGTAATTAATTGTACTTAATATAATAAATTTTATCTTACAGGAATTTTTATTGTATTAAGTATAATTAATTAGGATAAAATATCAAATTATATTTTTTAATTTACCTATAGGGATTAAGGAAAGGAACATAATTTGATAATTTTATTATACCTCTAGATAAATCTAATTGAATTAGGACTTTAATCAATAGGTAAGTTCTATGTCAGTAGATTTATTAATTTTGTACATGATTTACATTGGTAAAACATGGTTGATTTCTCTAGTCTCAAAATTTGGCACGTAGGCATGTATGCTATTTTGTGCAATTAAGTAACTTGCAAATTTCTCTAATATAAAATGTGATATTCTTGAACTTAACGGTGACAACTACAAAGTTTGGAAGGAACAAATTCTCTTTTATTTAGGATGGATGGACATTGATTATACTATAAGGAAGGATGAACCCATTATTACTTCAACTAGTACTCAAGCTGATAAGACCCTTTATGAACAGTGGGAATGTTCATAAAGACCAATATCTCTGCTGGTATTCGGGGTTCTATTGAACAACATTATAATGTAAGGGAACTATTGAATGCAATCGATAAGCAATTCGCTACTTCAAACAAAGTACTTATTAGTAATCTGATCATAAAGTTTACATCCTTAAGGCTCAATACAGTGAGGGGTGTATGTGAGCACATCATGTAGATGAAGGACATAGCGGCTCAACTCAAGGCACTTAAGGTTGAAATGTTTGAGTATTTCCTGGTGCACTATATTTTAAACACTTTATCATAGTAATATGAACCTTTTAAGATCTCTTACAATACATGTAAGGATAAATGGTCAATTAATGAACTCATGACCATGTGTGTTCAAGAGAAAAATAGGCTGATTATGGAGCTTGGAGAGAGTGCATTTCTGGCTACTTATGATAAAAACTAGAACCAAAGAAAGAATCAAAATCAGAATAAGAATTAGGCCAATAAGAAAGGAAAAGGTAAAATACCACCCGAAAGTGGCATCAAGAAAGAATCTAAGTGTTTCTTCTATAAAAAGAAAGGGCACATAAAGAAAGAATGTGCCAAATTTAAGAAATGGCTTGAAGAGAAAGGTAAACCGACCTTATTTGTCTGTTATGAATCTAATGTGATTGATATTAATCATAATACATGATGGATTGATTCTGGGTCTACAATCCATATTTCAAATACCTTGCAGGGTATGCAAAACCTAAGAAAGCCAATAGGAAGTGAGCAAAGCATCTTATCAAGAAATAGGATCGGCTCACATGTGGAATCTATCGAAACATGCAGATTAGTTTTAGATAATAGCTATATTTTAGTTTTAGAGAAGATTTTTTACATTCCAAGTTTTTCAAGCAACTTGATTTCAGTTTCAAGACTTGTACCTTTGGGATATTCCCTTAAATTTTCATACACATTCTTTAATTTGTTTTATAAATATGAATTTTTTGGAAATGGTATATTGTCTGATGGTCTATTCTCTATCAATTTACAACATAATACTATTTTGCATACTCGTACTGGTAATAAGCAATGTATTATGAATGAAGACTCCTCTATTTTGTGGCATAAGAGACTATGGCATATCTCCATTGATAGGATTAAGAGATTAGTGAATGAAGGAGTACTAAGTACTTTGGATTTTTCTGATTTTGAAACTTATGT
>JANHAO010007070.1:0-20567 GCA_026873985.1 Saraca asoca
GCAACGAAACAACACTCTGCGTCTCACTCCTCCAATCACCATGGAATCTATATTATATTATGTGGTAACGAAGTTAGAATACATAACATAAGAACAATATCAATAAAGAACAGTACAAAATTCCTTATAATTTCTACTCACCTGTAGTATTGCCCAGGGGATTCTCGAACAATTTCAGCGAGTTTCTTGTAATGTTCCTTCAGCACACCGATCTGGGACTTGGCCTTCTCTAAAAGCTCTATTAAATATATAGAATAACTTGTCAAGCAAAGTCAAAAACGCCCAATTGCACAATTGAGGTGTGGGCAGAAATGGGAAATTTCTGGGTTACAAAAAAAAAGAGCATCCTATGCTACTACCTGGTGTGGGGCGAGATTGATGGACTAGAAGAAGACTAGCATGCATGAGCCTGGTGGTGGATTCAATTTCAGAAGCCACTTCTCGAATTCGCTGGCGCAAGCCGCCCGATTCTTCTAGCTGAACGCGAAAGTTCTCAAATTGCTTTTCCAGTGACTGAGGGGAAGAAAGCGCAGAGCTTTCACCCGCCGCCATTGAAGAAGATCCGCAACCGAAAGAACGAAACGCTTCGGCTCTGAAACGAGAGCTCAGAAACGATGGCGCATATGAAGCGGTGACGACGGGTAGCGAGCGAAGAGTGACAATGGTGAAGGGGTTTTCGAGATTGGGGTTTAAGGAGCGAGAAAAGGCGAAAAAAGCGTTTCGAAACCCTGTTTTCATATATTGCATCATTTGCGTGCGGTTTCTTGTATATCTAATTCTGGAAACTGAGTGTAGTTAGCCTTAAAAGCCATACAAATTGAAATAAAAAACACTGCAATCTGGGCTTTTGCTACACTCTACCCGTGCATTGTAAGATGACCTTTCCAGCTCTTATTTTAACAAACCGAATTATTTGGCCATTCTATGATAATGTAACTTATATTTCTAAAATGGTTTGTATTAAAGGAATAAGGGTGTTTCTAAACTAAAACTCAACTCATTTAGTCACTGAAAAAGAAGCCAAATTGTCAACGGAAACAAATAATAATAAGAAGCTATTTTAGTTTAGCACATCATGTAGTTATGAATTGAAGCTGATGTTTAAAAAGAAGAAGAAGAAGAATTGAAACTGATAATAATTGATATTTGACTCCTGAAGTGCAAATTGTAGTAAAAAAGAAAGCTATTAACAAAGTTCTGGATTAAATTATAAATATAATTTTTTATAGTTTTATTAATTGTAACATAATTATAATCACAATCCTAGTTATAACTTAAAATCATGAATAGAAATTTGTGTTGTCGACCAAGAGTTTCTTGCTTGAAAAAGGAAAAAAAAATCATAGCTGCTTTTGCATCAGTGAATCACAACTAGTTATCAGCCACACCCCAATCATCTGCATGTTTATATTATTCCAATTTGGGTTAAACCAAGCTTTTTTGGGAGTGTAGATTCATTACTTACCCAAGTTTGTATTAATCATATTAATAATTCAAAACAAATTCTTATTATTTCTATAATCGGGCTAAAACTTCCACATTGACCAACGAACGCTCAGTCAAGAGCTCAAACTGGACTCCAATAATCTCAGTCAACCGCCGGAAGCCAGGTGGAAGATTCATCAGTGGACTCAACCAAAGCTTTAATTTTTCTTTCTCCGGTCCCTCCTCCTCTCTTCTGTACATTAAAACCTCCCTTTTACCAAAGGCAGTGAAATTCAATTCCCAAACTTGTCGTCTTTTTGGCATTAACTTATCCCATCTACAGCAGACATCTGCATCAAAATTGTACTCATACCCTTTACCAATGAGCCAAATCACTACTTGGTCTCAAATCCTGAAGGCCCATTCACACTCACTTTCGATTTTAATATTGTCTCAATCAATTAAGATTCTTTCATCGATTTAGGTTTGTAAGCTGACCTCCGCTGCCGTGTTGAGGATTTCTCTTTTGAACCGTGGAGTCATTCTTTTCTCATTCTCCGTCAAAGAAAGCTCTTTTTTTGAGCCAATGGCTAAAGAGGGTCCTATCTGATTCTGAATCTTGCAGAAAAGGGGAATTCGTTAAACTCTAACTACTAGAAGCTGAAATTATCTGTTATCACTTTGTAGTAGAGGTGAGTCTCTCTCTCTCCCTCCCTCTCTCCCTCTCCTTTCCTCATCCCATTTTAGATGAACAAAAAATGAGATGGATAATTGATTCCCAAATAATTCAAACGATAATTAGACGTTGTTGTTCTTAACTTTGATTGATATTTAAAGCATAATTTCTGTTAGAAAGTTTGAAATTTTGCAGTTCAAAATTGACACAGTAGAAAATAAATCGTTCCCTGAATGCTGATGGCTGTTCTGCTTTTGTTGAACAATTTTAAATTTCATTAGATAATAACGTTTTTACTTCATTTATCTGAAATAAATTGTTCGATACTTGGAAGGGGATACATGCTGTTAAGATGAAGGATCCTTTTAATGGCTGTTTAGTGATAAATTTTTTTCATTTTTTTCCTTCTACATATGGTATATGGATACTGAACGCAAGTATTTTTCTTCCACGATTGATGAATGGTTCAACAGTCATCATCATCTATAACTTGTAAATGAATCGATGAAGTATTGCTTCTCAATGGCTTTATGTTCCTCTGATTTTCCTTTTCCTTTCCCAAATGCAGTGCAATCAGTTGCAATTATGTGTTTTCAATTTCACTACAGAGACAAGAAGGACGAACCGGAGAGCATGAAATCAATTTCAGTTCGGTCCAATAGTTCCACCACATATAACGAGGCTGAGGTGAGGAGATCTGGTTCTGAATTAAACTCCCAGGATGTCTCAGGCAATAGCACAGACTCTCTTAGGAGGACTTCATTTCCCAGTTTTTCTCAGAGACCCAGCAACCTGAGAGTGTTTACAGTGTCAGAACTGAAATCAGCCACCAAAAATTTCAGTCGCTCTGTCATGATTGGAGAGGGTGGGTTTGGGTGTGTTTACAAAGGATTTATAAAGAGCGTGCAGGATCCATCCAGAAAAATTGAAGTTGCAATTAAACAACTTGGTAGAAGAGGAACACAGGCAAGTGATCTTTCTCTTAGTATTATTCAAGTAGTTTTGTGATTTTCATCCCAATCCTTATTGTGAAGCTGCTTTTTTGGTAAAATAGGATAACATGTTGTCATGCAGATTTGTACAGTATAATTGTGTTGTTGTATATGTTACGTGTTCTAATACCATAATTGGAGCTACAATGAACACATTGTGGATAAAGCTTAATACTTTGAGTTGTAATAGAAGTTGCATCAAGTAGAGACAACTAGAAGAGTTTATAAATTAGAACGATCTATCTCTCTTTCCATGCTTCAAGTTCTTCCCGTGTAGTACTGTGGTTTATTTCGTTTGTTGAACTTCAGGCTCAAAGATAACTTATCTAGTAAGATACTCTTATTGTCTCACACAGCTGAAATTTTTTGTTCATTCTTTTTGTGTGTATTGGTTATAGTGCAATGTTTTTGTCTTTTTTTTTTTGGTTGACATCACTTTTGGCCAGCAGGGGCATAGGGAATGGGTGACAGAAGTGAATGTTTTGGGTGTTCTTGAGCATCCCAATCTTGTCAAACTAGTGGGCTATTGTGCCGAGGATGATGAAAGAGGAATTCAGCGACTTCTGATATATGAATATATGCCCAACCAAAGCGTGGAACACCATTTATCCCCCCGATCAGAGACTCCTCTCTCATGGACCAGGAGACTGAAAATAGCCCAAGATGCAGCTCGTGGCTTAACATACCTGCACGAGGAAATGGATTTTCAGGTATAGCACAACTTTTCCCATTCCACCCAAAAGTAAGAAAGATGAAGCTGGGAGCTTAATTGGAATTTTGTAAATACAATCTTTATATGTGATTTGAATCTGTTGTAAGAGCTCTATTATTGTTGTGCTTAATCTGTGTGCTTTACTCAGATAATTTTCAGAGATTTTAAATCTTCGAATATCCTTTTGGACGAGCAGTGGAATGCAAAGCTATCAGATTTTGGGTTAGCAAGATTGGGACCTTCTGAAGGGTTAACTCATGTCTCAACAGCGGTATAGTCCTCCATATTAATAAATGATTTCATGGATAAGATATGCATATATTTAAATATATAGTCAAAATAATCCTTATATGTTCATGCATACTCTCCAAAAACCAGTACAGATCCATATATGGTCCAAAACCCAGTTCATATGATGGTTATGTTCATCAGGTTGTAGGGACAATGGGGTATGCAGCTCCTGAATATATACAAACCGGCCGTCTCACATCAAAGAGTGATGTATGGAGCTATGGTGTCTTTCTTTATGAACTCATCACTGGCAGGCGCCCTATAGATCGAAATCGTCCCAAGGGTGAGCAGAAGCTATTGGAATGGGTAAGGCCATACTTATCAGATGCCAAGAAATTTCAGCTAATATTGGATTCAAGGCTAGAGAGTAGGCGCCTGATCAAGTCAGCTTCAAAACTTGCCCTTATAGCCAACCGGTGCCTGGTAAAAAATCCAAAGAATCGCCCAAAGATGAGTGAGGTGTTGGAAATGGTGAATCAGATTGTAGAGTCTTCATCAAGTGCAAGTCCCCTGCTACCATTGAAGAGTTCACAACCTGCAGAAGCTTCGCATGACTCCGAAGTAAAGAACAAGAAAAGAATAATAGATCTGAAACCCGGAGAATGTAGTTGGTTTGCTAGGATGTGGAGACCAAAGCTTTTAAAAACATGTTCATGATTGTAGCTCTAATCTGATCCATCTGGTGGATTAGGGGCAATGCTTCTTGGTGGAAAAAATAATTTATTATTAACGTAGAGGGGCACCATAAAGAGCCCATGTATATTTCCAAGTAGAGTAAAGCTTCTTGTGTAACTGGCTCACAACAGAATAGTATGGTATGTGCAAAGCCTACACCTGTGTGTTTGGGTGTGAGCCAACTGTGAAGGATCTCCTGCTGTCATAGTTAGTGTCCAGCGTTTCTAGTCTAGTCCCTTGTGACGAGAATTCTTACATAGATGCTGTTTGGATATTTGATATGGACGAGACATTCTGATTATTAACATAATAGATTATTAATATTTGATTTTTAAAAAAAATTATTTTATATTTTCATAATATTACTTTATAATTTATTATTTATAATATTATTTTGTTTGAATTATATATAGAAAATATTATTTTTTAGTATTAAATTATTAAAAAGTGTATTGAAAAAATAATAATAAGAATGTTTGATCTTATTGTTTGAATAAGAACAATAATAATAAAAGAAGAAAAAAGTGAGGATAATGTAGATATAAATTTAAATGTTTTTTTATAATTTTGATTAAAATAAAAATTATTCAAATTTTTTTGTTTAATTAGATTTATTATTTATAATTAATTGTTAAAATATTTATAAGTGTAATATGACATGTCTAAAAAATATTATTATTAATTATTTAATTTATAATTAATTATTGATGATTTTAATCATTATATCAAATAAATATGAGTAACTTATCTCACAATGTGACAATATATGATAAAAAAATAAAATAATAAAAAAATTTAATCTTATTGTTTGAATAATAACAATAATAATAAAAGAAGAAAAAGTGAGAATACTGTGGATATAAATTTAAATATTTTTTTATAATTTTGATCAAAATAATATTCAAATTTTTTATTTAATTAAATTTATTATTTATAATTAATTATTAAAATATTTATAAATATAATCAAATATATTTAAAAAGTGTTATAATTAATTATTTAATTTAAAATTAATTATTGATGATTTTAATTGTTATATCAAATAAATAAATAGGAGTAACTTATGCCACAATATATAATAAAAAAAAGTTGGTACATCATGTTATTGACATAATAAAAAGGTAGGTAGGTGGAAATAAATTAATAAAAATCTTTCACCCACTTTTTGGAAATGTTAACAAGATTATTGAATTAGTCTAAACACCTTTGTGGACACCATTTATGCAAGAACTTTTTTCTTGTGACAATGTTTAGAGTTTTCGGGGTGTGTTACTCATCACAGATGTTTTCAGAGATGCTGTAAGTGGAATGATCAATGGTTTTCAGGGAAACACTTAGGCCTTTGATGCATCTGGTTGTTCTGGTTTTTGGAAGATCCGTAACAGTGAAATGAAATGAATTGTTGGAGCTCTGAATCAATATATGTGTGGCGTGCATATGGTGATTGTGACCCCTTCACCTAAGTTTATGCACGACCAGTGTTCAAAGTATGAGATAGAGCCTTTTTGTTTTGCTATATCATTTATAGAATCCTTTCTACCTTGTAATATTAAATAACTTAAAGCTCGAGAATGTGCATTTTTTATTGTACGCATCTCTTCTTGTAATTACATATATAATAAAAATTGGATTATACAAGATCTATTTATTTTTTAATAAATGGGCATGCTTTACATAAAATTATATTATATTTGTAATTATCAGTAAATTGTGAATAATATGTGGTGATCGTGAGTTTAAATTGCTAATAATATTGCATTGTGTAAGTGGAATATTCTTGATTGCAATATGACACAAAATATCATATATATATATATATATATATGCAAGCCAAAGCTGATCATAAGAGAAATATTTTTAGTTCTATGATATTATTAAGAATTTTAATGTTATTACCTTTTATATTATGATAAGTTGAAAATTTATCTCTCTTTAATTTTAATATTAACTTAACTATGATATCAAAATATATGATCATCTTTTTAATTTTAATATCTAATATTCAAATATCTGATTTATTAATATAAAAAAGTCAATAATACTAAAATTTTAATATTATAGTAAGAGCAGAAATATTTTTCATTTAAAGATGGATAAACCAGCCAATGGTGGAAAGTAAACATGGGGTCGTTTTGATGGATTCCCTTGTGTTGCTTTCATTATGAAATTTCAGCTTTTGGGAGTATCTTTATCTACAAAAGTATAGGAATGTTTAAATTATGATTAACTTATTTAAAAGTTACACATTTAAAACTTTATTAACTTTAAAATATTGATATTCTTACATAGATAGATAACTTAGTATAGTAAATATTACATTCTTTGATTTCAGATGCATTTTAATATACTTTCTGAATAAAGATCTCATTATTTTTGAATGAGAAAGACAAATACAGAAATCAGGAGGAATACATAATAGCATTTTTCTTGATTTTATAAGATAGATTAACTTTTGTTTATAATTTGACAGAGATGAAAGCATAGGAAATTGAAAAAGAAAATGTTAGAATTGAACAGATGGTGACTTAATTTGTCCTTGATATATGCTTTTATCATCATTTGCTGAGAAAAAAAGCCAGAAAGTGATAGATGATCATAGATTCCCTTCAAGCACTACACAGCAAAATTCAGGCAGACGTTGTCACAAACAGTGACTTGTAAGCAAAACTGTTGCTAAACAACGAAACAATTTTATTTACCTCTGTCACAGAAAAGTTTACAAGAAAGTAGTGAACAAGAGAAGGAATCGGTCCTTTTTTCTGCTCTCAGAAGAATGCCACTCTTGGTCATTTCCTGTTTAGACTGCTTCCTTGCTTTTTAGATTCTTTTTAAACTTTCGTACTATTTTTCTAAACTCAAATCTAAGGTATTAGAGGAAAAAAAAACTTTAAAATAGTATCGAATATCATATTATTATAAAAGATATTAATTATTATTCTGATATTTTATAATTATAAATATAAATATAAATAAATAAAATTATTTTTCAGATGTAAAAGTTTGGCTTATTTAAAAGTATTTTCTAAGTGTTTTTGTTTTATTATTTGTTAAAAACAATTTTAATAACTATTTTTTTAGAACAAAAGAATAAAAAGCTTGTTTGGATATGAAATTTGAGAACAAACGTTTTTCTTATTTTTAAAGAAAATTAAAATATATTTAATATTATTTATAACTTTATTATTAATAAAAATAAGTGCTCTCTTTATTTTTTAAAAAAATCTGAAAACAGTTTCACAAAAAAAACATTTAAATAGTATTTTCTAAAAATTAATTTTTTAGTTACATATTTACAAAATAAATTTTTAAAAATAATTTCTGAAAACAGTTTGTTGAACAGGTTTTTTTATTTTTGTAAAAAAAAAAAATTCCAAAAAAAAAAAAAAATTAGGCGCCCTTAATCTTGCACTTCTGCTTTCTTTTCATGAAACCTTGAACCTCTAAACTTTTGGCTGTTTTAGGCATAATCTTATCAGGAAATTTACGACATGATTGGAAGTGTTTTTAAGTGTTTTTGTTTATTATTTTTGAAAATAATTTTTTAAAAATTATTTTTTAAAAATAAAAAAAAATATTTGAATATAAATTTTGAAAATAAGTATTTTTTTTATTTTTTAAAATGAAAAAAATATATTTAATATTATTTACAACTTTATCATTAATGAAAATATATTTTTTTTTTATTTTTAAAAAAAATCTAAAAACAGCTATATACAAAAACAAGAGAAAACATCATTTTATTGTTTCCTGAAAATTATTTTTTAGTTACACTTTTAAAAAATAGTTTTTAAAAACATGTTGTCAAATATATTTTTTTGTTTTTGTAGAACAGAAAAACAAGAAAATTGCTTCTCAAACAAGGCCTTACATTGTATACCAAAGAAAAGCTAACTTGAGATACTTTTTTTTTTTTTATCAACATCATATATTATATTAAATTATTTATAAGATTATGTGTATTAACAATAATAAATAATTAAATAGAAAACCAATGCACACTAAATTATTAGTTTTTTAATATATTTATAGATAATTATTTCCAAGTAAATACTGGTTAACATGAGATTTGAAGTTTTGAACGCAGCCTTGTTTATTTTTCCTCCCTAGATTCATGCATGAGCGGACTTTTCTCATCAAATGATTTGAATGAGATGTTGAAATATGGACAAAAAATTTTGCAAGTGTACAAGGACTGATTGGGACTGGATAAGGATACGTAGTCCAATTGTGTTAGCCATGACAACTGAGTACTGAGTTGAGAAATCAAACTTCATGCCTCACCTTTTTGAATTCATCCATGAGCACAGTTGTACGCTCACTGTTTGATGATATTCCCCACCGGTAAATAGAAAATAATTTTGCACTCGTGGTGTGAATATTATCAACATCCTTAAGTTACTGGACCTTGATAAATTATCAAAGATCTTGCATTCAAACTTAGCCTTATTCCATACTCTTGTAGTTAGTGATCTAATAAATTTAACTCATTTTTCAATTAGACTTATCTGTTGCTGGGCCTTTACCAGTTTATTTTGTACAATATCAAAAAATATTCACAACAAATGGTAAAAGTTAATATATAACTAATTGGTTAAGTTCAACACTAGAATGTGTGATTCTATGAAATGATTTACCCTTCAAGAAAATGAATGTTTTATTATAAGATCATTTATTTGTATTAAAATTGATATTTTCTTAATTATTTAGCTTATTTTCTAATTTCAATAAAAAAAAGGTACTTTTATAGTTAAGACACTATTTTGAGAGAAATATGTACTTGTAAAATAACTTTTTTAAGTGATGAAATCCATAATAAAAAAACTTAGCTTCAAAAAAATATATGGTAAATCACTAGAGAATGTGCCGTGACCCTAGCATTTAAAACTCAAGCAAGGAATATTAAATCCATAATTATAATTTTTGTTTTTAAACCCATCACTATCATTTATCTCATATGAAAATAATTTACCTGGTTTAAAAATGAAAGTAAAAAATATATTAAATCTTCAAAAAAACTATCAGCTCAAGTCACAATCCGCCGAAGTCACAAATTAGTGCCGTGTATTATTTTGCATTGAAAACCACAAAATTAATTATATACCTTACCACTTGCATCTTTTTTTCTAAAAGAAATGCTTATTTGTTTATCTTGTGAAAATTCAACCTGCACTCATTAATAATTTCGGTACCGCAACTTGGGTAAATATAAAATCAATTTAAGGATTAAACTTAAATCTTAACGCTTTTAAACATTTATATTTTATGCATTAATAATATAATTATATTTACATAAATGTCACATGATATATTATTATATATTTTATACTTTTTTAAGTGTATAACGTGAATACAGAAAACATGTCAGTATACTGTGTATGCTATATAAATACATATAAACTGCATTGTATGTATTTTAAATTCCATCATTGTAAGACTCATGCAGAACACAAATAAAATATAAAAAAAAATAATATTTGTAAAATAATCTGATAATAAAGAATTGGATATCAACAAATTGATGACGGCCCTTGGTGCAGTACGCGTGTTTTTTTTTTTTTTTAATTATTCTAAATAAACAAAACATAAATAAAATCACAACTTAGGAAGCAAGGAAATATGGGAGTGGTTGACACCTCAACGGCTTAAACCGACCCATGCTCGTTGTGCATCATGAATAGCATTCTTTATACGGAAAGGTCACCTTTCAGCGAAAAGCCCAAAAACAATTAAAATAAATAAATGAAAGAAAGGTCATATTCGTATTTTCAAGATATGCGGCCATGATTCAGCGAATCTCCACCAATTAAATCTGAGCCGTCATTTTCATGCACACTAGGATACTTGATGGCCAAACAAGAAAAACCTTAGATCCAACATGGAACATTATCATGAAATCCAACCTTAATCAAGGCCATCAGTGAAAAATTTTGTAAGAATCCCACCGTATGAGAGATTTTATGTTATTGATCTATGATTAGTATTCGCCTCGGTTGGACATTTACACCCATCTTGATTGGAGGGAAAAATGATGGAAAGAAAAAAAGAGAAGAAAATGGAGGTGAAGATTAAACTTTTTCTCTACTTCGATTGAGGAAAGAAAATGAATGAAAAAAAAATATGGATCCCATTGAAGTTTTTTTCCATCTATAACTAGACAGAAAATAGGTAGAAAACGCTCTATTGCATTTCTTTCCCTTTGGTGTGCTTGTTGATTTGCTCATCAATCTACTTCTATCCTCGTCGATTTGCTTCTTTTGTTGCTGCTTCTTTGACTTGCTTCCGCTGCTTGTATTTGTACTTACTAGTTCCTCTTGCTATTTGCAGAGGAGGTTCAGTAGCAACAACAATAGTGACAATTTGTAGAAGAGGCTTAGGAGCACGGCGTCGAAGAGGGAAGGGGAAAAATTATAGTTTGACTCCAACAACTTTTCAATACACTTAATATAATCTACAAAAAAAAAATATTTATAATACGTCTATAACAAAATTTTATAAAACTTTGTTTTAATTCATTCGATTTTTTATTTCTTTTTTCTTTCCTCTCATTTTTTATGCAACCAATTGGTAAAACATCATTTTCTTTCCTCTATTTTTTTGTTTTTCACTCTACCAAGCAATGCATCAAGGACCTAGGGTGGCAAATTTTGGGATTAAAAAAAAAAAGGTTGAACAAGGAAATGCCACTTCAATTCAGTGCTTAATAAAATACAAACAAGCTTGAGACAAGGAACGTGTTCGACCTTTAACGCCAGTGGCAAACTGTATATAAGCGCGTGAGGTGTGCCTTTTAATTTCATTTTCTTAGCATTCATCGTCATCTATTGCATTCGTACCTTCTAATTCTTTGTGTGAACAGTGAGTTATGAAAAGTCCCTTCTTCCTTTTCAAGTTTGCTTTTTTCCTCTGTTCAGGATTTCTGAATTAGGTTGGCGCTAAATTGAAGGTGGGAAAGTTCTGACTTTGATGGTTATTGTTTCCTCTCTTAATTGGTTATGTTATTGAATTTCTGGGTTTATGTTTTTTTTAATCACTCTTTCTATGTATGGTATTGGTTCATTGATTATTGTATTCAAAGTTCAAAGTTTTTCTTCTGAAACGCATTTGGCTTTGTACTGGATTGGTATAAGCGGTAATACCAAGGCTTGGATTGGACTGATCTTTCTAAGAAGCTTTCCTACAAACTTTCGAGAGATACTTGCCCTTCCAGACAGACACACATATTCACTACTTAACATATAATCAGCAGTATATGTATGTCTATGTCTACTTTTGAAGCTCTATACATAGCAGATACAAGGGGTCAAGGTGCTTAATGAGGAGATAATTTCCTGGTATAATAACTTGCCCAAACTAGTTTAGGTAGTAGTTGTGATTTAAATCTGGGCGTTGATGCAAGTCCAGCAAGACTGAGGGTAATTATTGATGCTTTATTTTGATTCAATGGATGAAGCATACAATAAGATGTTATCTAATTTTGTCTTCTGCAGTTTCGTACTTTTCTTATGCGTAAGATCACATCGGAGAAGGCAAATTTTAATTTGTTCTCCAGAATGGCTATCTTAAGTAGACATTTCTTTTTAATAATATTGGGGGATGCTGAAAAAAAAAAAAAAACTAGGGATTACGATTTAAAACTTCTCATTGACTAATATCTGCAAACTTGTACAACAACTGGCTATTTAGATATTATAATAAAGTTGAATGGAGATGGACTCGAGGATGAGTCTTTGTTGGGATTGCCTCCACATTTGAATATCCAGTTATTAATTTCTTTGATTGGCTTATATAATTATTAGAAGGCAGTCTCTTCTTCTGCTAGTCAGGCTAGAACATGTGGAATTTTAGGTTTCTGACTGTGAACTTCAGTTCCTCTGCTAGTCAAATCTGGGTTTGTAAACATATTACGTTTCATTTTATGATCATGGAGCATAGAAATGCAAGAAAGTCGTTAAGTATCAACCATGGAACATGGACGCACATGCAAAAATTTACTTATCTAAACTAATGCTGACAATTCTAAAATCAAGTTAAATAAATTATTCTGGTTGGGTTACAGTCCTAAGTGTTATACGATTGCCCACTATTGTGGAGAATCACCGTACTCAGATTTACATCTATACCTTTAATTTTAGTCTTCAATGATGCATTTAGAAACACCATGCGTTGTCTGAGGTTTATAGTATGTGTCATGATATGCTCTTGAAAAAGCTAAATATCATTATCTTAATTACAGCAGAATCTCCATTGTTTTAATTTACAGCTCTTTTGGACAGATCTATTATTGCTGGCAAGGAATCATTCCAAAATTGTTCAGAAGAAGACTTTTGGATTTAGTGTTCTTTGATGTTTAGAGATGGTTTTGTACGAGCATTCAGATGTTATTCAGTGGGGTCTTCAACTCCTTGATGGTGAGCCTGCTTACAATCCTGGATACTATAGTGAAATTATTCAAAATGATACTAGTGATGTCTACAATGGACACTACTACCAAAGCCATTATGATAATGAGGATAACCATGTAGATAATGAGGGTCACCATATAGAGAATGATGAGATTATTGCCAGGACTCTTCAAGAAGAATTTTCACAGCTAGAAATTGCTCAAGGTTCCGGATATTCACAGGCAGGTGAACAGCAGTTCCATGCTTACGAGCCTGCATATAATTGGCATAATCCTTCCATGATGAGCTATTATCCAGGAGGTATCAGTAAAGCTGCTGATTGAATGTATGTGAGATTTATCCACAAGAAGTTGGATGTCCTGATAAGAAATTTTAAATATGCAGATCATCACTATGTCCATGGAGGATTTGATGATGTAGAACGTTCCAGTTTATGTTCTAGTCCTTGTAATAGGGAGGATTCCTCGGTGGAGCAAACTGATGATTACTCACTTGATGATGAAGTGGGGAGAAAATTCAGTCAGATGACTCCAATTCCTGTATGTTTGACCTCTTCTGGTTCTGTAAATTCCTGTCTTAATATACTAATCACCTTTGTTTAGATATTCTTTTACAGTCATTTGAATATTAGTAATAGATTCACGTCATCCTGTGTTTATTCACCAACTTCCAGCAAAAGTTTCCTTTTGGAACTGCTAGTTGATTTTATTATATTGGTTGATATTCAATGTGTGTAATTATTAATAGAAAGTTCTAAACTGAGGAGTGCTGAAGTTTTTGCCCCTAGATTTCGTATGTCTTCATTGTTAATGATAAATGGAACAGTTTTTCATTTGGATTGTAAATCTTCCACTCCAATTCATAGTAATAATTCTGTGGGGAAAAATGATAAAGATTGTCTGATTCTTAATGCTCTTATATGATGATTTCTTCAGGAAGTCAAGTTCAGGAGTAGTATATAATATTGTCCTTTTTATAATAACTTTTATCTATTAATTTCCAAGTTATAGCCCCTCATCCATGGTATGATTTTAGAAAGTTTATATCTGTTTGGTACTCAATATTTTCTTTCTTTCTTTTTATTTTCTTTTTCTGTTTTTAGCATGTCCCCAGAATTAATGGGGAAATTCCTTCAATTGATGAAGCAACTTCTGATCATCAAAGGCTTCTGGATAGGTATTATATGCAATCAATTTTGATTAAATGCATTTTATAATTGCTGTCTTGGCATGTATATTTTTTCTGTCCAGAAAGTGAATAATTGCTGCTCTTTGTTTATTGGTGATACTTACCACGCTCTTCGTTCCACGTGGAATGAAGCTTATGTCAACTATGGCCTTTATCATGCTTGTCCATGTTCTTTTTCTTTTGTAGTTTGTTATTGAATATAGGTTAGTCGAAATAATTATTTCCTTATTGTATATTTTATTTTATCACATATTTTTGACATGTCAAATTAAGATGTACATATGTGTGATTAGATTGCAGTTATATGACTTTGTGGAGCAGAAGGTACAAGGTGATGGTAATTGCCAGGTTCGTTGCTTTTAATGTTGACAGCTTTCCACTATGTTCATCCTGGCCAGAAATAATACCTAGTAAATGTCATAATAGTATATTTAATCTTTTCTCCCCAGTTCCGTGCATTATCCGACCAATTATATGGCTCGCCGGAGCAACACAAGTTTGTGAGACAAGAAGTTGTCAACCAGGTTGGCCTTCTAGTTGGTTTTATTTTATTATGCTTGGTTATATCATAATATCTACTTTGGTCGTGTGCATTGATGTTTGAACTCTAATTGTTGGCTTTGAATTTTTTTTTTTCCAGCTTAAGTGTCATCCAGAGATTTATGAGGGATATGTTCCTATGGCATATGATGAGTATTTGGAGAAGATGTCTAGGTAATTGATTAACAGATTTCCTGTTTTCTCTCTCTGTTTTTTGTTTGTATATTATTTCTTTTGATCTTAACCAATATCCCTTTTTACTTTCATTGTCAATGAAACTAGGAGTGGTGAATGGGGTGATCATGTCACTCTTCAAGCAGCTGCAGATTCAGTATGAGTTTTTGAACTATCTCTGTCATTATTTTTTTAGCACTTAGTGTTATACTTTCATCTGCTGTGAATTGAAGTGAAGATTCTCCATCTTACATCTGGAGAAAATAATGAATTTGTATTCAGACCATTCAATTTTCACCAAGCTTTAGCCTTATATATTTGTTTATTGCGTTTGTGCTTAACCTTTTTTGTTAAAGATCAACACTGATTTTTCAAGAGACTGGATGTTTGAATTTGCTTCTGGTTAACCAGGTGTTACATGCTTTAATCTGTCATAGTACGAAGAGTGTTAATAAAGGAGTCATTAATTTCAGGGTTGTGATCTTTAAAATTCTTTTGTGGACTTGAAGTGGAAGTATAGTACATTTTTATGACATGGTTGTCTATAAAGTCTGTTACCCCCTCTACCTTCTCAATTCTTCTGAACCACATTTTAAGCCTCGGGTCCTTTTTTTTTTTTTTTTGAGATTTGTGTGAGTTTATACAAGTTTCTGTGTTGCTAAGTTCAGGACATTATTTGGAATTAGCAACAAAATGATATGCCTTTCACTCATGACTAATGCCTTTGATTTTTCCTTTTTCTTTTTCCCCTCAGTTCGGTTTGAAAATATTTGTGATTACTTCTTTCAAGGACACCTGTTACATTGAGATTCTTCCTCACTCTGACAAGCCAGAACAAGGTAAGGTTTTCCTTGCTGAGCCTTGAGCATAGGATTTCCTTGACTTCTTGGTCTATTCTGTACTGAGATCTGGCCAAGTAGGGGTCGGTTGTACCTCTGTTAATGGTTCTGAAATAGTGTTAAAAGTTTTATTCTGTTTATATTCTGTGGATATCCTGAAAGGGAAATCTGGACATCTTTTTGTTGAAAATGTTTGAATTAATGTTCATCTATGTAATCAAATATTGTGTTATAGTACATAGTATGAACCTTTCAACAATTGATTGGTTTGCCTTTCTTAACAGAAACATTGATTGAAATGGTGTTTTAGGATTGTTTTGTTCATCATATAATTTCCTTGGTTAATGAACGTTCTTGTTGAGTAGGTATTTTCTTGAGTTTTTGGGCAGAGGTTCATTACAACTCAATCTACCCTCAAGGAGGTAACTTGTTATTCTTCTTATTTCTTTCCATGCTTGGCTTTAATGGACATGTGGGAATGGAATCAGTTTAAACCAAGCTTGCAGATGTGTCCAGTAGGTTGGAAGTTAATTTACCTGGTTAGCAGAGCTTCTAAATGACTTTTAAAGTTTTTATGTTGAAAATCTGAAGCAAGCTTTAACCCTTTCAAATAGGATTTTTTTTTTTTTTCATTTTTTGTGGTATTTGGAGTTTTATTCATTTGTTCCAAAAATATTATACTGGTTTACCTTAGAATTTATGTTAAACTACTGTTGGTAGTAATTGTCTCATTATCTTCATCTGATTTTAGATATACCTTCAATTGAGCTGAGAAAGAAGAAAAGATGGTGGAACTTCAGGAGCAAACATTAGAGATAGTAGTCTGGCTGGCCTAGAGGATACAACCATTTGGAATCTTCATTTGTTTCTTGGTTCAACACTGAACATTCTCATAACTGTGTTGGCCATTTTATTATAAAAATGATTCGATCTCCTCTTTGACTATAAATCTGAGCATGATGACGCAGCTGCGTCCCAGGATTCTTCAAAGAAAACAAAATTTTATACAAAATTTCAAAAGGTTAAATGAGATCAGATGAATATGATTGGAAGGTTTTTTTTTTTTTTTTTTATTCTTTTAGTCTTTGGTAATTTGGTTTAATTTGGTGAGTTCTCATAGATGCGTAGTGTCGAGCAAAAACCAATCTTTTGTTGTAAGATTCATATAAAATATCTTGCTAATAACTCTCACTTGTAATTTTGAAAACGGTAATTATCCTATATTTGTTGATTAATTGATTACTGCTATTTACATTTTCTATATTAATAAGTTTTTCATATGTTCACATATACCATCTGAATTATATTAGCTTAAAATAAATAAAATGAATTTAATTCAATTTATGTAATCTGTATAACTGTAAAGGTGTTGTGAAAACAGGGAACTGTGAATACTATTTTTTTCAATTTGTATGTATTGTTTGGTTGGAAACCTTTTGGTTTCTATAAATAGGAATATCTTCTGCGTGAAATCTGAAGTTACTATGAACTGTTTTGCACGTTATTCAGTGCTTAACAATCCAGCTGGTACCAGTAACCTGCCAACTTCCGATTCTCAAGCTATCAGATTCGTTCACCTTTCAAATATTTTATTGCTCAATTGATGAAGCCTTGCTACCTGTCTAACCTGTATGCCTTACTATCAGAATGGTGAAATTTGAGCAATCACCACTCTCTGCCTACACGCTTTCTTGTCATCAAAACCCTAATCAACTACATTTGGTGTCTGACTCATGTCTTCAATCATGAGCGAATGAATATGATAGGGATTGTCTAAATAATATGAAAAAATTTTCTACTTATATTTTTCTCTATTCACAATTTCTTACACACTAGACATGATATAATTTAAAATAAATGGACCTCGATTGTTTTAAATTAAGTTATATCAATGTATATAATTGTAAGTGGAAAAAATGTATATAGCACTAATCTAATCTAAATATCTTAAGTTCTTAATTTGACTTAAAAGTTTCATGGGATGAGCTATTCGACAAAAAAATAAAAAAAGTTCAATGGATATTTGCATAAAGTTGCATGCTTGGTGGGCCAATCCCACATTCCATTTTGCTAAATCTAACTAATCATTGTACATGTTGCAGCTCAACGAGTCTGCATATACAAAGGAAAAGGATCCCTAATAAAGCTTCCAATAATTTTACATATTTTCCACTCTCTCCTCTCTGTCCACGATAGAGAAGAAGAGAACAATACAAAACACCTTAATCATAAACACATCGACGGTTCAGCAAACAATCTAAACTACCCTGAATCCTATGTTATGCTTGACATCAAGACTATTGTTCCTTAAGATTCTCGTCCTGTTGGGTCTCTTCGGCTTCCTCCGCCGTCGTTGGCTGCAACAGCAATGCCGTGAATGGCATATGGCGATATGCATTTGCTGCCGCCGCCGCCGCATAATCCAAATTCACCGGTTGATATAAATTCAATCGACAATTGGGCTGCGCCGGTGGCAGAGCCATTGTAAACATCCCTTGCCCACTGCTCGTAGCAGCTGAACTGGGTTCAACCCGACAAGTAGCAGAGGGCGCCAAAGAGGAGATAGCGGCGGTGCTGGAGGACACCGGCGCCGCTGGTACCGTCCCGGTTCCGGTGGCGGCAATGATAGAGGGCTCCGCCTGGCGTAGCAGCCACTCTATTGTCTCGCCGTCGGAGCGGTGGCCTAGTTCGCGGGTTAGCTGGAAAATTCGGGCGGCGCAGAGCGGCGGCATCCGGACACGGCGTCCCCGGCCGTTAACCTTGGTGTGGCGGTCCTTGGTGGAGCGCGAAGAAGATAATGTGGTGGATTTGCGAGGGTGTGAAAGCTGCACATTTGGGTTGGAATCGGCGATGTTGGTGGTGACTGTGGTGGTGGCTGCCCCGGAAGTGGATTTCGGATCAGGTTGAGGAAACCGGTGGAGGGCTACATCTGAAGTCATGTTAACCAATTAGGATTTTGTGAAAGAGGAAAAGGGTTTAATGATCGGAGAAAGATTGAATTTTTAGGGTTTACAGAGATCGGGGAGAGGGAGAGAGAGAGAGTGAGAAGACAGATAACACTTTGGGGGTGGATTGGATTCTACTGACCCCACATACATGGTGAGCCCGTTTTATAGTACTATGGATGTTCGGTGAGTTTCTTTTTGAATGTTTGCGAATTAGGATTGGAGCTCCATTAAAGTGGTGTCAGTGGGCCCAGTGGGCCTCTGCTTTATTTTTTCACGAAATGTCAACACAAGTTAAAGGAAGTGTTTGATAGACAAACAAAATTTGTGATTTTTTTTATTCTGGATATAAATATGTATAATATATTATGCAAATTATCACTTTAAATAAGGCTATCTATTATTTTTATTATGGTATATTAACATTTATCATCACATTTATAATTTATATTTTTGTAAATGAATTTTATAGTAAAACTTATGGATTATTAGAAAATGTGCAGATTTTACATTTATTTTTTAATATAAATTTATATTCTTGTTAAATTTTGTGGCTTACTAGTTTTTATTTTATATATATTTATTAGCTTTAAAATATTTACTTGTAGTGTTAAGCCTTTAAGGTGTTGTGAAAAAATAAGTTTAAGCACAGTATTCTGAAAAGTTTGTATTTTTAATATTGTAAAATTTTTTTATTGAATTAATAAATCGAACATATTATGGTTTAGAAAGACACATCAACGTTATTTTAATTGACACCGTTTCTTATGTCCTACTCGCAGTAATGTTTGTCAAATTCTAAATCTAGCTTTAAAAAGTTTAATGTAAAATCAGTTATATTATACCAAATAACCATGAATATGTTTAAAACTAAATTTAGTTTAGTTTAAAATTAGTTATAAATTAGATATTTCATAAATATAAGTCTTTTTCATAATTTTAAATCATATAAAAATATAAATAAAATATGATCATAAGACAATATTATATAAAAATATTAATTAAAATATATTATTTAAATAATAAATAAATACATTACTTATCAAAATTTTAAAAATATCATAAAATATATTTAAAATATTATCTTTCAATTTACTTCAAATTTGCAGCTGAACATTTTAAATAAGACCCAACTTCCCTCCTAAAAATTCAATCAATTTGTATCTTATTATCTATTGAAATCTTTTTAAAAAATTCAATCAATTTTATAAATACAAACCAATTAAAAATACAATTTATACCACACAAACTTTAAACTTTTTATGTCAATTTCATTAAAAATTGAAATGACACAACCAAATGATGAAATTAATTAAATTGATATTACTTAAGAATAAATTTAAAAAATATATTTTATAAGATAAAATTGAAAAAATTACATATCATAATAATAAAAATAAATACTTACTTTAATTTAAACGTAGAAGTCATATTACATACTCAGGCTGAATTTTTATATAAATAATTTCAATCATTAAATTATTTTAAGTCAAAATCAAACCCTAATAAACATAAGGTATACGAGGAGATATTTAGGATCTGTTTGTAAGTGTTTTCAGGTATTTTTATTTTATTATTTTTTTAAAAATAAATTTTTAAAATATATTTTTTAGAATAAAAAATAAAAAATTTGTTTGAATGTAAATTTTGAAAATAAATATTTTTTTATTTTTTAAGATGAAAAAAAATATATTTAATATTATTTACA
>JANHAO010007071.1:0-20599 GCA_026873985.1 Saraca asoca
GAAAACAGTTTTTGAAAAACAGTTTTTGAAAACAGATTGCCAAACAGGTTTTTTTATTTTTGCAGAACAAGAAAACAAGAAAACTATTTTTAAAAACAAAAAAAACACTTTCCCAAACAGGGCCTTGATGTCTATTCCAATAAAACATTGTCATTATATTAGGAACTTGCTAACATGATCTCATTTATAAATGAATTTAGTTATCTTTTATGTTATTCCAAACAAAAGTTCATAGAAATTTGCCAGGAAGATTGAATCTTTCAACACCTTTGAAAGTTCGTTCTGCAGCGCTAATACCTCCAAAAAGCAGTACAAGTGACTTGCATTAGAATAATATGAAGGAAAAAAAGGAGTCAAGTATTTCATAGCAACTTTGTGCCTCAACACTTGTAAATTTTGGTGATGCTAATGAGATTATAGCATTCACCCAAATGGATAATCATAAATGGTATACAGCAATTTTCTGTGTGATCATCTTCATAGGTTAGCATCCAACATCCCAGTCTCTAATGCGGCCCTTCGGTGAGAAAGAGCTATTCACAAGATCTTGACAAGGCAAAAAAAAAAACTGACCTCTGTTTCTTGTTATTGAGAAGTAGAAGTGATAATATACTAAATCAGAGAAATGAAAAGAAAACCCACCATGGTTTAATGTGAACCTAAACAGGATGCAGCCTGTTGTTCATCCGTTCAAGATCAATCACGTCACATAATAGTCGCTCATGTTGTCAACCAGATAGTCATATGGTGCCTCTGACCCATAATCATTAGTTCCATTTACTGGAGTCACTCTATTTGAAGCTGAATAGACACTGCCTACACCAACCTTGCCATTAAGTTTGGCTCTTACTTTGGCAGACCTTTTGTTATCTGGAAACTCAGCAGAGAGCCTTCCCATCTGCTTCTGCAGGTCAGAAACAGAATCACTGGTAACCTTTGCCTTGGAGCTCTTCTTTCCATCAACAAGCTTTAGTTCCAACCGATATAAGGCACACACATCACATTTGCTAATCTCATATTCGTACAGGTGCCACTCAAAATGGTTCAGCGGTTGCGGATCCATATAGTAGGATCTCTTCAGCCCTCCAAACTCATTCATCACTTGCTTCCTAGATTCATGCCAACCACGTCCACTATAATCTGGCAATGATCTTTGCTTTCTGTTTCCACTCTCAAATGCTCTTCGAGGCTTATCAAAGAAAAGCCACTCCCTAATAGTCTCACCCTCCAGAACAGAAAGATCAAAGAGCTCTGCAGTCAAATAAGAAATGAATTCACACTCTTAAAGAACAAATTTTTTAGAAGTTTATACAAGGACACTTTTGCAAGAAGTTAACAACAAACAAAGACAGGATGTCAGGATGCAACGAAAATTAAATTACCAGGTGCATTCCATGGGGACTTTGTGGTTGCTGCCCCCTCACATTCTGGGATGCCAACATCTTTACCTTGTGCCTTTGCACTAAGAGCAGCAAAAAGTAAATTGTCCTTCAAACCAATGCCCCCAGGTCGTAGAACTGGAGCCATGCCCGGTGGCCCTTCATTCAATGCTAGAGCAGCATGAAAACTACTGCAGTAATCTTGACACCAGTCCAACCCTTGAGCTGGCCTTGGACAGTCCCAGAGTGAACATTTTGGGCCTAGGAAAGCAGATGGAGGCGGGAAGATACTTGGCAGATAGCTAGATGTGTGAGGCATGGAACCTTCTTCACAAAAAGCAGTGCTATTCACGCCAGCATAGAAGCCATGATCAAAGTCCTGATGCAAATCCAACTGATGGTATTCTATAGCAGCCCCTTCCAAGTTGTTAACAGCCACATTGCAAACTCCCGAGGTGGAGTGCTTGCACTCGTCAGTGTCAATGATCCATGTCTACTCCACGTAAAGCATCAAAAATCAACATTGTAAGGGTTCATACAAACAAATAGCTATATAGCACAATCAAACATTATACACTTTAAAAAATCAGCAAAATGAACCACAGTAGACTTAAAATGCCCAATAATGATGACCGGTTTGCAACGCAAAATGAAGAACAAATTTGACTACAGTAATTTCAAGGTGTATTAAGTTTTAATGTACCTAGGAGCTCCATAAACAATGTAACCAGGAGCTCCAAAACAGTTGAAAAATTAATAATTCAGTTTCCCCCAACTATATATACATGAGGTTGAGCTTAAATAACTTCTAAGGCATGCTGATTGCCAAAATAAAAAATGACATATCCGACAGAGAGTGGCCAAAATACCACAAATTACTGTAAAGCAAAATGGGAACAGAGCGATACAATATTGAACACCTGTCTGTGCCTCCTCAGTCACTAATGAAAATCATGCACATCCCTCCAGAGTCCAGAACCAGACAAAATAAAATTGATAGCAAGAGAACTCTTGTAAATACACACAACCCAAAGATAACATTTCCTGGGAATACTGTCTGAGTCATACATGAACACATACACTCTTATACATAATCAGACCACCAGGCAGCCAAACAAATGCATACTGACACAAAAATAAAATTTAAAAATCTCCAACGGCCGCTGGTGTAGATCTGAAAGATAGTAAGAGAATAAGCTTTTGTTTATACATCCACTCAAAGTGATGCATCGATTAAAATTGAGGAACTTCAAATCGATGCTGCAACAGCTATTTACTACGTAGAGAACATAAAATTACATCTGCCAAAATAAATGACCATCCCCAAAAAAGACAATTACCTCTTGAAAGATCACATCATCCCCAGTTTGCAAGCTTTGATCTTTAGGTTCAGACTTAGGAGCAGCTAATGGACTGGTGGCATCATCTTCCTCCTCACAGAGCTGCAATAGCCTACAAATATCGGTCGAGAATGACCCAAGACTGCCACCCTGTAACCCATATATATCACGATTTACAATCCACCTTTGACCACAATATCACTACGCAACATTCTCATTCACTTTACATGTATCTATCACAATAGGAAGAACATAGATTACAAGCACTTGACAAAGCAATCTTAAATAAAATCCACAAGTTACAGTCAAGAATATGCACAGCCTAAGCTTACCTGTTGTAAAGAAGAGGTAGGAGAGGGCTCATTGAGCTCGGCCTTCCACTCACGAAGCATCTGATGAACTTGCTCCTCAAGTACTGCAGCATCAATTGTGCGGCTCTCCTTCCTGGCAAACTGCAAATCCATGAACATCACCTGAAGATCATCAACTCGGTTCTTCGCCTTGTCTTTAAAGAGCCTGTGTGATGCGGACTTGCAGCTGGTCTTAGAAACTTTCTTCATTGTTAAATTCCAAAAATCACTGACAAAACATATTGTTTCAGTCCACAGATATACAACCTTAAAACAGAAAACTCCACTAAATCGAAACTCTCCTAATGAGAAGCAGATTCCAACCTATTCCCCATTTCAAAAAATAAATAAATTCTAAAATTAGAAATCCAACATTCTCATCGGAGAATTAAGTCAAATTACAGTAAAAGATTCACCCCATTTTCAATTAATTAAGTAAAAAAACTTGGGGTAGGATCAGAAAACAATTTCTAAAGAAAATAAAATCTAATCATCACTAAGAGAAAATCCTAATTCCAAGTCAATTAATAATATTAGAAAAACGAAAAAAAAAAAAAAAAAAAGGCCAAAACAATAGACGCGACAATCAAGCAGACCAAAAAGCGCAAAACGAAATTAAGATTTACTTTGCAACTGAAAAAGGCCTCAATCTACAGAACCTGAGAGAAAATGAAAAAGGATTGCAGAAACAAAGATATAAAGAAACAAATTGAAGATCGATGAGACCACTTAAAACGGTTATTTTTTCTTACCACAAAGTTCCTGAAAGTACTTTCCAAATTAGGAGCTGGCGGTGGATTTTTTATTTGGTACAATTCTTGCTGTTTGTTCTAAGCACTTTGAAGGTCAGAGGAAGACATATAAACTTTTTATGTATTAGAGAGAGAATAGGAAGAGTCAGAAAAATTGCTTTTCCACAGTGAAGAAGACTCCCATCTCTGCGTGTGCCCCTCCCTCACCGAACTGAGTGTGGCGGGGGCTAAAAAGCAAAGGGCTGTTACAGTGAAGAATATATTATTGGACCGTAGCCTCTTTCTTCACCAAAATAACCGTGACAACCTCCTTGAATTTTCATTTTAAATTCTTTTATTTTTTGTTGCCATTTTTTTATTCACCAAACAAATGGCTTAATTATAATTTCAATCTATCAGACACAAAATTTTGGTATCATTTAAATATAATATTTTATTTTAACTTTTCAAATATATAAAATAGACCACATCAGATTAAATTTAAATTAGTAACTTTCATTTTTCATCAAATTAAAAGTTGGAATTTCAGTTGATATGTGACTCCAAATTAATAATTACTAAAAGAAAAATTAATGGATCATGTGTTGTTTACAGTCAAATTGGAAAAGTTTTTGCTCCCTGGGCAAGTTCCATGATTTGCATATTTTTAATGTAATAAAGTGAATTTTACTATTTTTTCTCATAATGATTATTAGCTTGGAACCCCATTATAATTTTGTGTGCCAATTGTGATTTTTCATCTTCAATTTAATAGATATTACAAATTTGGATTTGATTTGTATATTTGAGGGATGAAAATAGAATATTATATTTAAGTAGAACTGATTAACATGTATTTTAGAATGATTAAAATTATAATATAACCTATAAAATGTTAAAAAATTTCAGCTAAAAGCAATCAAATTATACAATAAAATAAAAATAAATTTTTTTAATTATATGGAATCAAATTTTGAACCAATGATAGCTTGTGTTTCATTCGAATTAAAAGAAAAATAACCAAAATAAAATTATACATCTTTCGCAGTTGAAATGCAATCTGAAGCTTCATAAAAAGAGACTCAAACATGTTTCTTCTAAGACAAGTCCATACGATCAGCCTTCACTTCGTCACACCTTCATGCTAGCATTGGTGAGTGTAAAGAGAAAAGGGAAAAAAGAGAGGACAATTTTTATGATTAGCTCAACATGTGAGCACACACGAATTTGATGACTAGTAACTACAACTCTTGCAATTGTTACATTATGAATTAGGATTTTTTATAACTCTTATAAATATCATTTTATAGTCATCTCATGATTTGTCTATCAAGTTGACTGCTCACAGAAAATTAACTAAAGTTTCTAAAAATTCTAAATAAGCACTATTAAGTGAATAAAGAATTTCTTAAAACATTATCTAATAATATAAATAAATAAATTTTTTATTTATATTTATTTTTACAAATCTTAGTCGGCTATACTTAGTAAACAAGAAATTTCATAAATCATTATTCAAAAAAATAAATAAAACTCTTTATTTATATTTATTAATTTTCTCATCAACTATCTCATAGTTAAATTATTAATTAATTTAATATTGAATTATTCTCTCTAAATAAATAAATGTTGATACATTTCACGTGTGACCCTTAGGTTTACAACTAAATTAATAGTGGGACATGACTATTCATAATTAAATTAAACACTTTAAATTTAATATTTAGAATTAATCTCATTAATTATAAGTTTCATAAATTATGATTAACATCAAGTACCATGTCATAAAGGCTTAATTAACATGAATTATAAATATAAACATTTTCTATTATTATAGTACAATCCTTCCATTCATTCAATATCCTAGTCAATATGAGATTAAGTTTGAATTCTTAACTCTTCAGTAGCTATGTATCCATTCCTTTACATATAACTCATTTGTGAAATTCAGAAATACCTTTTATGATTTCAACTTATCTTGGTTAAGGATTTCTCCAGTCAGGGTACTTAAGAAACATAAGATATTTTCTTCTTAATATTTACAAATCTTTATATACAATAAAGCTATACCCAATGTTTGTTTCTTTTATGATTCTTACAATTCAGAATAGTATTAAAGTATAAACGACTATATATAAGATTATTATGATGCCTTAGATTTAAGGACCAATTAGTATCATTGCAATATGAGAATTCCAATTCCGCTTGTTCATATTCCATTTAAGAATTTTTGAGTGAGTCAACTCAGTAAACTCATTCTACTGATAAGCATTTACATATATACACTAACATCTCTAAACCAATGTGTATGAAATAAGACATCCTTTCAATTAAGCATAGATCATACGTGTTGATCTATCCAAATAATTGATATTCATTCTCAATGATTTTATGATCAAGAGTATTCAAAATCAGGACTTGTAAAGAATCCAATTTCATGATCATCATCTTTATATATGACCTTATCCATTAATTGATCTATGAATTTTATCAAATAATATTTACAATATGTATGATAAATAAAATATCTTTATTAATAATAATTAATATAAATAAATCATTATAAACCGTCTCCCGTTTATTACATGTAATTGACTTATAAGACATAATTCTAACATAAAAATGTCTTAGTTATAATCAAGTGGGCATAGATCAGTTGATTAGAACCTGTGATTCCATAGCGGAGAGCGCGACTTCCACTCATGTTGAGTATTGCAAAACACAGTTCGTGAGAATTTCCTCCACCCAAGTGCTCTGCCGCTCCCCCAACAATGCTTTAGTAGAGAGACATTTAGTAGTGGTTGACTATTCCTTACGTTGATTGGTTTATGTCCATTAAAAATGGTTGAGGGCCAGTTAGTTGTTTGGATAAGAAAGAATATTTAAGTATAAATCAAGAATTAATTCAGTGACACAAATGTAGAATTTGTTTGGATTAATAATTGATAAATTAGTTATTAACTGCTTTATTGGTTATTAGTTGATTGTATTAGAAGAATTTAATATAATTAACTATTAAATTAGTTTAGAAATATAAAATAATATAAAAAGATATGTTAATATCGATAGATAATACATGAAGTAAATTAATTTATATTTATTTTTAAGTCAAAATATATTGATACAATCAAGATATCTAAAATAAGAATAAAATTATCTAAAATTTAATTAATTATATTTTATACTATCATATATTTATTTATTTATTTTTATTTACTTACATTAAATTAATAGATATAGATTAAATATACAATAATATCTGGATTTTTTGTCTCCTTTGCCTTTGTAAAAAAATATTAAAAATAGTATGATATTAAAAAAAATATTTAAAATGAAGATTTTTAATTAGTTAGGACACGAGTTATTAATTAATTAAAAGAAGAGGGATAAAATAAAAAATAATTAAAAGTTCCATTCTAATAAGATATTTAGAGTAGCTTTTTAAAATAAAATTTTTTCTTAAAAAGCTAATACAAACATTTCTAAAATATGGAAAAAAAAAGTTTAATTAAATCAAAAAGTTAAAAATCAACCTTTTTTTTTTTTCTCTCTTTGTGTCAAGCACACAAATAGTCTAAAAAATGTTGTAAAGCGTGCATTACAAATTTTATTTCTACAAACCGAAAAGGCCACTTTTTGGAGTCTAAGTTTTGAAAAATTTTCTTGTGAACAATTTATATTGAAACGGATAGCCACGCTTACCCAAAAAAAAAAAAAAGTGTATACAAAACAACTCAAATAATACTTGGTCACTAAAAAAGTTTATTCATAAAATAATAAATATGAAAATGGGCAAGAATTAATGTTGTTCCAAAAAAGTTTGAGTTAATTTCCTAAATTTATGTTAGTATATAAATTTTATTAGTGAACACTTCACTAGCTTTCTTGTATAATGGTAACAACAAAGTTTGAATATAGGATGCTCAGAGAGTTTTGAAATCCCTTGTAGACCACATCTTGTGAAAATCAACAAATAACATTAAAAGTTAACTAATTGCATTAATAATTAGTTAATAATTGATTATATTAATTAATTTGATTAATTAATAGTAATAATTATTTATATAAAGATATTTGATAAAATTAATCATTTATATATAGAATGACATAAAAGGATATGAGTATATTTTTATAATTTATATGAATAATTTTTTATACTTTAATAACATTGTAGATTTTAGTATATTATTTTTTAAATTAAATTTTCTTTTAAGAAATAAATCATTATATTTTCTTTTAAAAAATAAATAATTTAACATAAAAATGAATTTATAACTTGTAATATTAAAAAAATTGAACTTAAATACAAAAAATCGGGTTTGGTTTGTTTTTATCGATAGCATGGCAGGTTTTTTTTTTTTTTTTTGCACAGTAAATACAAATCCATTTATAAAAAAAATTGGGTTGATCAATTTTTTTGTAATTGATGGATTGAAGGTTAATCCACTAACTTAAATTGTTATTTCCAGATATGTAAAATAATATGTTAGCATATTTAATATACTAAAATTACCTAAATCTACTAAATGATAATAAAAAAATCATTTACTAAATACAGTTCAAAACACTTCAATTTTCTCAATCGACAAAAATACTTTGCATCATTAATGGTAGAAAAATAAATATTTTTTTTTTCATTTTATTAAAAATTTGACTATTGAAACGAGGTAAGAAGTATTACCGGTGAAAATTGTAATAATATAATAACTAGATTTGTCCACGGGGTGAACAATTATTTGTAAAAAAAAGTTATTGAGAAATATTGAATTAAAACTCATTTAAATAAATGTTTTAACTCAAAAATTACACCAGAATAGATAATAAAAACCTAAAATAGTCTTACATAATGTCAAATTATTAAATTAATTCAATTAAGTATAAAAACTAAACAAATCATAAAGTCAATTACAATTTTTCAATTAAGTATACAAACATGACAAAAGTCTAAATATAGAAGAAATATAAAATATATATAAATTAAGTTCATAACAAAATGTCACATACACCAGTTATATATGCAAGTACATCTATTGCAAGATATACCATATTTAATCTTCTAATTTTAGAAGCAATATATAATTATAAGAAAAAAATAGTAATCATATACCAACTAAATAATTATTGTCAACAGATTTAGAAAAAAATATCATTGAAGGGTACAAACTCAAATCCATACTTCGGAATAGCAACTTCACCAATTTTACGAATATATGTGCAGTACTTGAAGTTAATCTTATATTGATGTGTTGAATGATAGAGCCTACAACCACACTATTCTAACTTTTAAATTTCACATATTTTTCAATAGAGTGAATTATTGAGTAAATCAAATGTTCTAACCGTCATCTTTCACAAATAAAAATGAAGTGTAAACTATATCACTTATGCTACTCTATATAAATATATATAAAAAGTAAGATAATTAAGATTTCAAAAGAATATATCAAATTATTCAAATTTAAAATCATTTCAACTATATCAAGTTAATAAATATAAAGAACATATATACATAAATTTGTGCTTCAAAATATACTGGCAAAGTCAAGTTAAAAGTGAGTTGTAGATAAGTTTTTATCTGATAGACTGAAAATGAGTCACAGATAACTCTTTTTTGGCAAATATTTTTTCTGAAAAATAATGTCAATTTATATATTTTTAATGCATATATATGCTCTTTATTTTTATCAATGTATAAAATAATATATACTTTTTATTTTTATCATTGTATAAAAATAATATGGCTTCACCATTTATCCAAAATTAACATGCAAAAAATAATATACACAATTAGTTACGTATAACTATATATAATTTTGAAATGAATTATATTAGTTAAATATAAAATAATATATTTATCCGGTTGTTTTGCTTTTCAATATAATTAGTTATGTGCAACCATACACAATTAACTGTGTGCAACTAAAAAAAAATAATATACACCATTTCTTAAATAAATAATTTCGTTTGTTTTTTGGCAATTTATCATAATGGTGTCTTTAATGTACAAGTAGCAATATTTTATTATATCAAAAAAATTACCATAGATTTAATCTTATAATTAAAAAAATAAATATCTTTAGATCTAAAAAGGAAATTAAAGAGTTCATATATATATATATATATATAAATAATTCAAATTAAATTTTAATAGATTAAAAATCAATAGCATATAATTCATTCATTTTTTTAATAGATAATTTTTTAAAAAATAATTTCAATTTCATTTTTCAATAGATTTTTTCTAAAAAATTAATTTCAATTTTAATATTTTAACATGTTTACTTTTCATTTTTCAATAGATATTTTTTAGAAAAATTCATTTTTCAAAATAAAATTTTCCTATTAATAAATTCAAATTAAAAGTTTGTCGCAGAATAGATTGGAGATAGGTTTCAATAGATTTTTTTTCCAAGAAATTAGTTTTAATTTTAATATGTTTATATTTTTTATTTTTCAATAGATAATTTTTTAGAAAAATCCATTTTTCAAACTAAAATTTCGTATTAACAAATTTAAATTAAAAGTTTGTTACAGAATGGATTGGAGATAGGTTTCAATATATTTTTTTTTCTAAAAAATTAATTTCAATTTTAATATTGTAATAGGTTTATATTTTTCATTTTTCAATAGATAATTTTTTAAAAAATTATTTTTCAAACTAAAATTCCCTATTAACTAAGATTTCTATTAACAAATTCAATGATCTTGTTTAAGAGAAATTTTTATTTTAATTATAATACGCATTGTCGTTTGTTAGTTTTCAAGTTGATTTGTCAATTTTATAAATATAAAAATATTAAAGAAAAATTCATGCAATTTACTTTCAAAATAATAAACAATATTAAATTGATAAATAACTTTTTATATTGGGAGGGTAAAACTAAATTGGAGTATGCATTATTTTTTAATAAAAATTCTATATACTCTAAATATAATACATAACTTTGCATTCATCAAATAAAAGATGTATTTGTCATTTTCTTGTGTTTTCCAATTAATGTCTTAGAAACTTAAAAATAAAATTTTAGATGTATAAATTTTCTATAACCAACATATAGGTGATAAAATTGATAAATAATCTCTTTTATTAAATGAAAGTATAAAAAAACATGTTTTAAGTTATCTTTGTTCTCCACACCAAAAATCCAAACGTAAAAGAGCCATATTATTTGGCAATTCAGCCAATCATCATAATCTTGAATTTTTAAATAAATAAATAAATTCCATGCACTTGTACAAAAGTGGATCTAAACAGGAGGAGATAATCTTAAATCAGATAACTTTGTATCCAAAATATTATTTTAAATATAAATTGGATATACGTTAATATTTTTTCTCAGAGACTCTTCAAGTGGTTTCATTTATTTATCACCAACTCATCTTCCTTCCAACACAACAAATTAATCAAAAGGAAGTGAAGGAATTAGGACATCAAAAATCAAAATCCGAAATCACTTTGAATTTGCTTTTTATGTGGAAATACATTAGGCTGTTTTCAATATTATTTTTTTTTATTTCATTATACGATTAGATTACATTTAATAATTTGTTTTCAGTATTTTTCTTACTAGTTTTCAAAATTACTGGAATTTATTTAAATTGAATCTCTAATAATTCACGTATATTTAATCCCTAGAGATTTAAAACAAATAGGAAAATACTACAATGCCCAGTTTTTTTTTTCATGGATTCCTTATATGAGTATGATTTAGCATTGGGTTAATATATTCAAAGTAATCTAACAATTATAAATAGTCTTGTGAGAGATGTGTGTGTGTTTTTTTTAATATATTTAATATCACTCAAGGTATATTTTTAGAACGTTGATATGCCCATCAATTGAGGTTTGATGGTCAATAATAAATAAAAATTTTAAATTTTAAGTTAAATTAAAATTTAAATAACCCCTCAATTATATGATATGTGCAGAAGATTCCTCAATTGTATTGGAAATAAAAAAGAATTATATATAAAAAAAAAAAGAATCGGAATAATAAAATTCCTTGTGCTTTTTCGTTTCTATTTCTTGCTTTTCTTTTCATATTTCCATTTTATCCTTCTAGTTTAGTGAGTACAGTACATGAGGGAAACTCTAGTTGATGACTCAATCAGACCACTGCCCTAGAAGGGAGAAAAATGTAACAAAGAATAGAACCCAAAGCCAAATTAAAAAAAAAAAAACATGGGAATAAAATAAAAAAGGTGATTCCTTTTTTCTTGCTAAACACAACAAATAGAAACGACATTCTTCAATCGGCTGTGAACAGTTGTAAGCTGATGTGAGTAAGAAAGGAATAAAGCATGCTTCCACTAACCATCCAACGTATCCGTCACTTGGTGCTTTGATGAACTAATATTGGATGACGTATTAATGGATAATTATTAATACAATCCATGTTCAAGATTATCAGCATCTCTTCGTTTTCAAAATCTAACCAACCACTTGGTTCATCAATAATTCTCTACCTTCTCAAAAGGAAGCAAAAAAAGGGTTGGTTCATGTGGAGGATTATTCAGGAATGTATTATTTGTCATGTCATTTTCAAATAAATAAGAATACAAATATATATATACACACTAAATATACTGCTGTAAATCTCAATACAAATTTTATGGGACTATACTTATAAGTGTGTTGTATTTATCTATTTGTCTGAATATCAATCCTTTATTGATAGTCGTAAGGCTTAATCCGTTTCTATTTTTTGTTATTATTCATACTTATTTCACTATTATTAGTCATGTTTATTCAATTCCAATTTGCTGTTTTGAAATATTGAAAACTTATGATATAAAAGTAGTATAATTTGAAATATAAACATATTTTATAATATATAATGGTATTGCCCAACATGCACATGTTGGGTTAAACATTTGTTCTTAAATTATATGAAAGTTTCTAACTATTTTAAAACTTTCTATTCAAAAGCCATTCTTAAGCCACCTTATGTCTTTTCAAGATAAGACAATCAAAAAGTTAGATTAACTTATATTTTATTAGAAATCCAAAAGCAAAGGTTAATATAACTAAACCCTATGACCTATCTAGTTATCATTCTTTTTTTCTTTTTTTTTTTTAAAAAAAGAAGCTAGCAAAATACATTGTTTGATGGTGGACCTTTAGGGGTCAAACCATCTTCAAGTTATTATAAGAAGAACATTTGGTAGTTCCAAAGATATGATTTGCACTAGGTGCAGTATTTCACAACCCATTAAATTCTGAATAACAATATAATGGATTCTAATTTTATAAACTTCTAGTGGACTCATAATAGTGGTGGAAAAGGTGTCATATGTGATTTCCATTGGATCATTGTTCATACTTATTTCTCTAAGGGAGGATTAACTGCAATATCTTGAGAGTTTGAAAAATAATCCACAAAAAAGTGAATCTAAAGCTCAGTGAGATAATCCATACTAAACTTATAAGTTTATCCAACAAAACAACACATATATACATCAACATCACAACCAAGTAATCATTTCTCATATCACGTTTCATAAGCAAGTCATTAAGTTTCAGAGACTTACCCCTGAATGGTATTAAATCATATTATCCATAACACATTATACCAAATCAGGATTTTCATGGCCTTAAGCCGCCATTCTAAATCTCCTTGTTACTTCGATCCAGCCTTATCTTGCACAATCTATGCCTTATCCCTCTAAGCTAGCTTTATCTTACTCATTATATTAAAATGCATAGATTTAGGATTCGATTCATTTCTCCCCATCTTATCTTATCAATCATATCTCAAGTTTTATAAGAACTTTCAAGCATTCAATAGCATCATTCTCATAATAATTATATCACAATTGTATATTTCAATGACAATCTTAATCATATATCCTTTATCACATTATCACATTTCATTCATTACGACATATGCCATCCAATGTCTTAAGGGGAAATTACCATACTTAAACAATATCACTACTCATAATAATTATGTTAGACATTCACATTTAATCTTAATCTTAATCACAAAGATTATATTCCTTGTTACATTATCATAATATCAATTATAGACAATTATTGAATTTATTGATATTAGTTTATGAATTACTTATATAGGATTTTTAATTGCTGCATTTAACTAACTAGAATGCACACAAGACTAGACTGATGAATTGATAAATAACTAGGAAGGAGAAGTTAAAAACTCTAGAAGGGTGAAAATTTTTGGAGGTGTGATCAAAATCACGAGTAAGATTGGACTTGAAATTCAAGCAAGATCATGATTAGAATCGTGGGGATCAGATAAGAAGGATTCAATTTGACTTGATGAAATCTAGTTTAAAGTGCAAATTTACTCACCAAAATTTGAAAACTTTCAAGAAGTCCAAGTTATGCACATCATTAGAATCACTATTGGAATTAAAAAATAGGGTAAAATAGTTTGATTTGACTCGCAAGAATTTAGTTTAATTTCCGATTCGAATCACAAGACACAATATAGCTTGATCCTTACGAGCATGATAGTGGGGACAGTATAAAAAGTGGAGATTTAATTTGTGAATTCTGTAAAACATAGAAAATAGTAGAAAAATAGGGGAAACAACTTCCAAACTTACACCAAATCATAGGAGTTCAATAAAGCATATTTTGAAGACTTAAACACGCTTAAAGCCCAATCTTTTCACCAGAAAACTAACTATTATATCAATAAAACCATTCAAATTCAAACTTTATCAAACAATCACAACTACCCATTTTTATCAATTTGCTTCCACAATCAAAGGATTACAATTAATAAATACAATATGATTCACAAGAAAGGTATGAATCACTCACCTTGACAACTAAAAATAACTAAATCAAACAAATCTCATAGGGATCTCTAACACTCTTTAAGAATAAGAAAGAAGAACATATTAGCTTCTTAAATTTTGTTTCAAGGATTTTTCTCCTTAACTAATCATATACTATTAGATTATAGTTCATTTGTATAGAAACAAGCTAAATATAACAAATTTAAGCTATAAAAATACCATAAAATTGTGTGGTTTCATGAGTTGAACAGTAACGTGAGTAATGACTGTTGGTTTCAAAAATTCATAACTTAGATTTTACCCTATGAATCAACATGATTTTGATATTGAATTGAAGAGGAAGAAGAGATGAATTAACAATAAAATTTAGGAAATTATCATAAAAGATTAGGTCACTTCTTGAAGAGATAGAGTTATAGAAAGTGAGTGAATGACTTGGAGAAGAAGATAAGTTACATGGATTGCAACCGAAAAAGAGTTACAGAAGAAATTGGAAGCTGGCTCTTAAGAGGCAAAATGGGAAAAATAAAGTCAATCTTCATTTTTGACTTTTTCTCACAAGTTTTCCTTTTTTATTTTCTTAACTTTGAACTTAAAATTTACGTACTCACTGATCGTCGGTGGCCATGAAATTTTATCATAAATTAATTAAATTAATTACCTTTGTAATAACTATATTTTACCTTCGTCGGATACCCCTAGCCCTAGTTTTGATCTTTTGAAATTTTCTGAAAATTAAATCTTGAAAACACAAATTTAATTTTCTAGGTATCCATAATAAAAATTTTGATTGCCTAAAAATCCCTAAAATTCTTATAATCTATTTCTACCATATCTGAACTTCTTATAACCTAAAATCATAGTTCAAAATTCTTGAAAATTTCAAATTCACCTTTTCAAACTTTTTTGAAAAGTCATCTTATTATTGAAATTAATTTTAGAAAATTTGGAATATTGTACTATTTTTACTATCTATTAGAGTGAATATCTACTTATGTATTTTGGGATAAGAGGGTCTAATTTTTCTAACATCTACAATTAATTGTGATGTATACATGTAATATTTGTTTAATTTGAGAGTTTTTTTTTAATGGAATTAGGGATATTTATGGCAAGTACAATGCCTTAAATTTATCCTCTGGCTTAAGCTTGATTAAATATATTAGGGTTTTTTATTGGATACATGCTAAATGAATATTTCAAGTTTCAAGAAAAGCTTATAATTTTAATAAAAAGAAAGTACAAGATCTTGTAACTTTTTTTCTAAAAAAGGTTATAATTTTTTTTTTGGTAAACAAAGGAATTAAAAACAATAAACTAAATCGGAGAGCTCTTAGGTAAGGCTACTTTTTTAACACCTTTCTCTATAAGAGAAAATAAATAAAAAATATGCAATCTTAACTCCTTCTTATGGCTTTGTGTCAAGGGTTGGTAGCTCTCTAATCGAAATTGTACAATGTATGTCTCTAATTCTTGGGCAACATGTCAGCTTTTTAATAAATTCAAGCCACACTTGAATAGACAAATAGGGCATTAAGAATTTTGTTGCCCATGCAACTAAAAATCTTGTACGCAACATATTCAGAAGCAAACATGAGTTGTAGTCGAAGCATTCATGTATATTGGGTCTCAAAGAACGTGTTACATAAGAAGTGTTATGGGTGAAATTCAAAACCCCTTTAATGGGCTGGCAAATGGCCCAAGTGCTGCAAAATCTCAGCTTGCCAAGATGCTCAGAATGCTAAGTTCTAGCTTGCACCACTAGCGACCTCCTCTACGCGAGCTCGCTCTAATGAGAATGAGCTCAGCCTTGTTGCCTCAGAGATAGCAGCTCCCCCAGGTTGAAAGATCTGGCTCATGAGGTGCAACCATCAACTCGGGAGCTCGTTAAGTAGGGGACAAGCATATGTCATGCCCAGCAGACACATGAGGCCCATTTGTAGAAAGAAATCTATAGAAGCCAATTTGTAGGATTTTGATCAGTCCGCTTTGTCTTGTACATTAAATGTTTGATGTAATAGATTTATGGCATGTAAAATTATAATTGTAACCTCCTCTCATCTATAAATAGAAGGAAAGAGATGAATATGGGGGAGGAAGGGAAACCACTATACTAAAACTCTATAAAAATACTTTCAGATCAATACACTACCGTGAACGTAGGGTCTGGTATTGTTTGAATTTGGCCAAATCACATTAAAAGGCTCTGTGTTCCCTTGCTGCTCTTTCTCTTCTTCTTGCCTCCTTCACTTATTTGTTATGTTTGGAACTAGATTTCAGCTTGAGTCCCGAAAGAATCCTTCGTTGATTGGAGTTTGGCGTAGAACCAAAATCCACTGATAACATTTTGGTATCATCTGTGGGGATCTCATCTGTTCTCTGGTTTGTTTTCTAATGTAATGGCCAATGAAAGAGCCACCAGAGCTTCAAATGCATTGCTTAATCCTCCAAAAGGTCATGTATTTACAACAGACTCCTCCACCACTCCTATCATGCATGCTACCACTGGCTTGCCCCCAGTTAATTTTGTTCAACCTGATACCATTGCCAATGGCGCTGATGGAGTGCAAACTTGGCTTCAACATTAGGAAAGACTGAAAAATATGATGGGAGAACTTATTAGAGTAGTCACGATACTAGCACAAGGTGTGCAAAAGTAGGCGGAGACCACAACACTCATAAATGTTTACCAACAATAGTAAGTTAGACATTTGGGTAACGCTAATCAAGAAAATTCTTCAGCTCGCTGCTCACAAGAGCCAACTCTAGGTCACAGTTCTTGCGACCACGAGGACCAAAGAGTCCAGCAATCTTCCAGCTAACAATTTGGGGCACGAGACCTATTAGTTGAAGAATTATTTTGGTTAAAGAATTATTCCAAAAGATGGTCTAGCTGGAGGAATGCCTTCAAGCTCCAAATGATCGAGCTTGTTATGAAGAAAGGTTGCCATTTTCTAAGGAAATTGAGGCTTAGCCCCTCCCCCTCTAGCTCAAGGTCCCCACGGTTCCACTGTATAATGGGGACATTAATCCGTATGACCATCTGGACATGTTCAATATTCATATGGACTTGCAAACGATTGATCCTCTAGTCAAATGTTGAGTTTTTCTAGCTATGTTGGGAGGTGTGCCTCGATCCTAGTTCAGAAGCCTCCCAACTTACTCGATTTACAATTAGGAAGAGTGTCAACAAAAGTTCATTAACTAATACTGAGTACTGAAGAGACAGCTCATGCCCTCTGCCATTTCGTCATGATCTTTCAACATAAACATGATTCACTGAAGGATTACATTGCCAAGTTCAGGCTAGAAGCCAATTCGATGGAGAATCCATCTGAAGAAACCATATTGGCAATGATCTCCGCAGGACTCCATAAAGATGGAAAGCTGTACAAAAGCCTGTATAAGTCATCGGTGAAGGATTTGACTGAGTTCTACAAATGAGCGGCCAAACAAATCAAATGGGAAGAGACTTTTGGCTTGGGAAAATCTAAGAGGAAGGATGAGATGGATGGCTCCTCTCGCAACAAGAAGCAGGGCAATGTGGACCAAGGTGACTACTTTGCTGAGTGAATTGCGAAGAAGTCCAAAAGGCCTAGAGGTGAGTGACCTTAACATCCAGATTACCATGAGCAATACATCATCCTATTAAACTCTTAGGATAGGATTTATATGGTAGAAAGGGATAGAGAAGACTTCGAAAGGCCTAGACTTTTGAAGGACCCATTCAGGCAAAGAAATTGATATGAGTTTTGTGCCTACTGCAATGAAGTTAGGCATGGCACCTCAAATTGTCAGGCTCTTAGAGATGCAATTAAAGACCTGATCAGAAGAGGCTGTCTAAAGGAGTACGTGGTGTGGCCAGTGGGGCAGCGATCTCGACATCCCCAGTGAAATGCTGACCAAGAGGTGGGGGGCTCAGTAAGAATTATACATTGATGATGTATCTTAAATTTAAGAGTTAATGTGAATACTTTTCTTTGTACCTGTTGAAAGCTATTTGTCAATTGGCTTAGTGTTATTGTCTTCATCTCTCTCTGATCTGCTTCTTGCTATCAAATGTTTGCAATCCCTACAGCTCACATACGGTTAATTCTTTTGAATTACTTGAGTGACTCTGTACCAACCGTGGCCTCTAGTCTGATTAAGGCCCCCCAAAGCTCATTCTAGAGATGAATTGACGAAATTGTCAATCTTCAAGCTGAGGCACCGGGGCTCATCCCGGAACAATTGCCAATGTTCAAGCTAAGGCACCAAAGCTTATCCTAAAACAATTGCCAGCCTTTGAGCTGAGGCATCGGGGCTTATCCCAGAATAATTGCCAGCTTTTGAGCTAAGGTGTCGGGGCTCATCTTGAAAACTTATTATCCAACTGCGACCTTTGGTCTAGTTGAGGTGTGGAGTCACTTAAAATAAACTTACTTAACTAGTTAAGTTGCGGGCTCACTAAAGCATAAAGACGCTCAAAATAAACTCACTTAACCAGTTGAGTTACGTGCTTACTGAGGCACTCTTAAACATTCAATACCAGTTGAGCTACGTACTCACTGAAGTGTGGAGGCGCTCTTAAACACTCAATGCTAGCATAGCAATGTGCTCACTGAAGCATAAAAGTGCTAAAATTACCCTGATTATTTATTTAAAGCAGCCAAACTATTATGGTCCGTAGCTCGCATGCAGTTTCTTTTGAGCATAATTTGTCTTATTTAGATTCATTGCTCATTGAGAAGTGGGGCTAATTGGTCACTCAAATATCTCACTTTATTCAGTTGGAGCTCGTATTATTTGTAGGACAATCATATAGAAGAAAATAAGAAGTCCAAAGAGAATTTCATTCACTAAAAAGCCTCGATAAGGCAAAATTACATTAGAAAACTCAGAATACAAATCAGAAAGAGTCGAAATATAAGCCAACAAGAAGAATGTGAAGAATAAGAGCCCTCATGAGGAGGATTTCCATCAACTAGAGAGGTAACAAGCATAATTGCTCCTTAATCTTCCTTAGCCAACGGCTCCTTCCCTAATTCTCAAAAAGAGCAACTCAAGAAATGGGCAGGAACATGGCTAGCAAGGCAAAATCCCACGGCGAAGCCATGAGGAAATAATCTGAGATCTATATGAGATCCCTCCACATTATAGGAGAAGTTGTGTCTTCGAAGCTTCTTATGCAGTAGACTATACATACCTCATCCAGAAAGCAGAATGTTAAGAAATCAGGAGACTTATCTGAAACTTCCATCCAGATACTCTCTAAAGGAAGAAGAGGACTCCCCATGCTTTAAATAGGCTCAGTCCAATCTTACCGAAGAGTCCAAAGGGAACTCCTAGCCACTTTCATTTATTGCCTTGGAAAAGAATGAGGCTGACTCACCAATAATCGTGAAGCACGTATTGCGGGAAGTGTGGCCTAGAACAAATGAAACGATAAATTCGATGAAGAGTTTAACTAAATTGAATTTTATAAGTGAACGACCTTTGGCAAATTACAACTCCTAGTCTGTGAGGTGAATTGAGAGTTAGGGGATTTATGTTATGGGTAAAATTTGAAACCCCTTAATAGGCTGGCAAATGGCCTAAGTGCTACAAAACCTCAGCTCACCAATACACTCAGAATGCTAAGTTCTAGCTCACACCATTAATGACCTCCTTTATGCGAGCTCGCTCTAATGAGAACGAGCTCGACCTCCCTGCCTCAGAGACAACAGCTCCCCTAGGCCGAAGGATCTGGCTGGCGAGGTGTGACCATCAACCTGGGAGCTTGTCAAGCAAGGGACAAGCATATGCCATACCCATCAGACACATAGGGCCCATTTGTAGAAAGCAATCTGTAAAAGTCGATTTGCAGGATTTTGATCAGTCCACTTTGATGTAACCTTCTCTCATCTATAAATAGAAGGAAGGAGATGAATATAGGGGAGGAAGGGAAATTACTATATTGAAACTGTTAGTGCAGATGGGTGCCCTAGACCAATTTGATTGAGTGCTATGGCAGCCACACCTAAACATTCTGTGAATTAGATATTAAA
>JANHAO010007072.1:0-20563 GCA_026873985.1 Saraca asoca
AGTCTACTAAATCTGATCAGAACCCAAAGATCCATCAAGGCCAAGATCTTAACTTAGCTTACTTACCAGCTGAGGACTACAATAAGAATTTATCTAAGTTTATTGAAGCTCCTTACAGTAGCACTGAGAATCCCAGTTCTAATTCAGCTGCTCCTTCTCAGCTATCAGCTATGGAACTGCTTAAAAGTGGGATTACTACTTCTCCATCTAGAGGTTTAAATTCTTTCATACCCATGTCTATGTCTAATTCAGGCACAATATATAATTCAACTGGGTTCACTTTGCAAGACTTTAAGCCTGCAGGCCTTAGATTCAGTTTTGCAAATGGGTATGGTGGTCTTGAGGGAATTGAAGAGGGTTCGGGTGGTGCAAGGATATTGTTTCCTACTGAAGATTTGAAGCAGATTCCAATTAGTAAACATGAGTTTGAGCAGAATAGAAGCCTAGGGGATTCAACTGGATATTGGAATGGCATGCAAGGTGGAGGATCATGGTAGATATTAGAGAAGAAAATTGGGGGGGAAATTAAGGTAAAAGGCACAAAGGAAAGGTGGACTTGGGGTATATTGGTGTTATTTTAGCCTTTGTTTTTGTTTACTTAATTTGGTGAGTGATGATTGTTTAGAGTGATCAGAACTACCAACAGAAATAGGGTAATTAGTTTCTGTGTTGGTTCTTTTAATCCATTTCATTTTTTGCCGTCTTTTCCTACCATATCCCATTTGAATTTTGGATTTTGTTTTAGCTAATTTTGGCTTTTGATTCACAAAATTGTGGAAGCGTGTTGAATCATTTTTTTCAATTTCTTTCTAGTCTAATTATGAATGATAATTTATATATGAAATAATGATAATCATATTTATTTGATTCATTTTATTTCATTCATGATATGTTTAAAAACTTCTATATACATGACATTAATTTAAATTATTATTAAATTCATTAATAAGATGTAAACGAAATTAAATGGATAAGATTGAATTGTGAGTGCACATTTCAAATTTAAGAAAGTAACTACCAGGTATAGGTCAGATTTTACATACAATAACCAGTATAATAGTTTTATATGTACCTAAATTGTAAATGAGAGATTTCATGGTTGATTTGAATTTGAGTGATTCTACATGGGACTTTATTAGTTAACCCGGGAACTGGAACAAAAAAGTGAAGTTGGGTGGCATGAATCCATCCTTTATTTCTTTACAGCAAAAGCGGTCTTTCTAGATCTCTCTCTCCCTTTGATTGGTTGCAAAAAGCAACAGGTAAGAAGTGTCAGATCTGAAAGCAGTGCCATGCTATTCATGGTCTTTCAGATTCCATTAAAGCAGTTTGATCTCATGTAGGATCCAACAAGACAAGAATCACTGAGTCTTTAAGTTTCAGATAACATTCATGTCTACTGCTAAATAGTTTTATCGGTTCAAGCCAACTAATATGTAAGAGAAAACCCTATTTTGCTCAAAGTGAACTTCCATGTCTATTAACAAGAACCCACATGGTGGTGCTTCTTTTCTATTGCCATTTGCCACTGATTTCTCGAACCTGAAAGCCCAGGGTTCAATGAATCACATTGTGCTCCGTTGGTTTGCATATGGAAAATGATAGAAACACCTTTAGGACATATTCTCTTGCAGAGAAAGTGTCTTCCCCACCATTCTTTCTGCATAATCTAATATCGTTGATTATTTCAAATCACATTTTCCTTATGATTTATTGTTGTTTCATTTCTTTTAGTCAAAAGCCAAAGAAGCTCTAGCATCACTCGCGAATCCTCTTTCTGCAGAGTGGGGCCCCACAGACATTCCTTTTGGTACGCGTGCAAGAATTATATCCTCCACGGATAGACCTTATTCCATTATAATAATATTATGTTATACTGCTCCTAACGTGTTAAGTAAATATGAAATCAAGTGTTACTTACAGCTTGGCATTGCGGGGGTCTCTTCCTTGCCAAACTCCTCCATCTACTCAGATATATTGTTGACCCCTAAAGAGCACAACACTTTTTTTATTCTGTGAAATTGGATTTGGATGATGAGATAAACCAGAATTTTATAGGGCATTCTCCTTTACCTTAACCACTGACAAGAGATCATTTCTTGGGCTCAAGTATTACATACACACACGCGTAGGTGAAAATCAATTGATATCAGCATCAACAAATATATATATATATATATATATTTATATTGTTATTAATTTTTTATAAGCATATTACAAAATTCATCATTGAATTTATATAGATTATATTTACAAAATTTTATATTGACATGAAATAAGTTATTATTCGATTAATAAATTTTAAAATTGATGCAAAATATAGTTTTCAAATATGAACTAGTTGATTACATATTTATTATGATTCAATTGTTTTCAAATTTTGTACGTTAGATGTATATTATAGTTACTTATAAATTAACGGTTGAATAAAAAAATTATATTCTATAAAAAATTATTGATTAACATAAGTGTTCTAACCTTTACATTGATGTAAATTTATGCCTTGTCTATGTGTACATACATATATGTATCACGCAACTCAAGTGGAGTAAGATTAGGTGGGAACGAATAGTGTCTTCGTTTTTTTTTTGGTCAGTTTGAGCTAGATTTCAGTAAAAAGCACCCTAAGAAATAAAATTATGAAAGAATCAGAGTCCAAATACTAGCTAGAGTTTCGGAAAGCAATGATTTATTTTACATCAAAGTGAAATCTCATTTCATATTACCAAATCATACACTGTGGAATTGATGTATATGTAGGCATTGGACATAAAACACTGATAATTCACTATTTCCCTAAGAAATCATGTTAAATCAGCTTGACACAATTTGTTTGGCTACCTTTGGCCATATATATCTTTTTATCAAAAGTCAGCTATTTGTGTCTGATAATTATATTATCATATATCAGTTGTTGATTTAAATTTTTAATAACACAAGTTAATCAATTTGTTAAAATAAGATAGGTTAAGTGAATTTATCAACATCCAGAAGTGTCTAGTATAATTAGGCAAAAATTTAAAAAAAAAAAAAAAAAGGTTGAGGTGAAAGTAGTTTTTTTCAGAAGAAAATGGTACAGTCCACAAAGAAGTTTCGGGAAATTATGAGGTAGGGTCGGTACTACTCATAATAACAATTATAGCTACCACATATGGCTATGGGCCACTGAGCCCGTATTGGTCCAATCATCTGTGTGTAACTCTATGTAAGTGGCTGGCAACGTGAGTCTACTCGATTACCATGATGTCTGCTTAAGTCAATAGTACATAGATGGCTCATTTAAACTTTTGATGTCTTGTTCTTTTCAGTCGACAATGTATGTTCGACATATCTGCTCACAAGTATTGCCAACATTATGTCGGAGATGATCAAATTATTACTTATTCAAACATTTATTTTACCTCATCTCACACTAATTAGTATTATTTATAATTAGTTTCGAGTAGAACATAAATTAAATATGTATCAAATATTTCTATTATGATATGTATTCACATTTTATTATTATATTTTTCTATTTGTCATATGCAAGTCTTATTTGCACAAATGGTTTGTGCACAAATATCAATAACTACAGATCTCACTTATTTTTGTTACACAAGTAGACACAATTTTATGTCTAATGATTTTGTTGTGAATATGTATAAAGACACAGACACAAAATATCATAGGATAAAATGAATTCAGATCTATAAATGTGGGCAATTTTCTGCTAGATCAAAGTCTTAAAGCTGGTTTCGGGATTACTGGCAAAGAATTGCGTCGTATCTACGGCATGTGCCACGCCATATGGTCCAAACCAATAATTAAGGAAACATATGCATTCAAATGCCACTGTCAGACGTTCCAAAGGTTCCGTGGGTGGGACTTTGGTAGATATATACTGTAAGTGCCAGGTCACAGACTTGCTTCTCAAATGGATTTAGAATTTGATGAATTAAAACGGACATAACATATTTTACTTACAAGTACATGAGCCAAATGTGTACACATGTAAAGGTATGGTTGGCTGCCTATGGGGAAAATAACCATTATGATATAGCAATGCAGCAGTTCAGTGAAATGCAGAGTTCGAAATTGAAGCCAGACACAATTGGAATGATTTGGTGTCCCACAATGCATTTGTCATGGCTTATGCCCAGACATGGACAGGAGGAGGAATGAATTCCTCTTTTCTCAGAATGTCGGTTGGCAAAGTTAGAACTTAGACCACACCATGTGGCTTTCCAATATCAGCCCAGGATGCAGCTGGATAGATTATGGAGATGGGTTCAAGTGTTTCTTGCCAGTGATAAAACACACAGGAACAGAGAAGACATATTATACTAGGTATAATTTGACTACTTATATAATTTGACTACTTATACTAAAATATCACATAAAAGTTATCTCGGAAGATAAGACACCGAGAACAGAGAAGACATATTATACTAAATATCACATGAAAGTGTTCTCAGTGCGGACTTGGATCCTATTAGTATTGATCATGTGAGTTTCAGTTAGAGAAAAAAAGACAATTTCTTGTAAGCCTCAATACACAAATATTATATGTGTCTCTCCAACTTGAGACTAACATGACCAATAACGACATAAAAACATCCAATTCCCTCACAATATACTTCTCTCATTAAATTCAGAGGATGATGAACCAACAAAGGGGACCACGGACTAGAAAATGAGATAAAAGAAATGGTTTTAACAGTTATTTTACATACTGTTTGATAAGGAAAGTGAGAAAGGGAAAGACAGGAAGAAAAAGAAAATTATGATTTCCTTGATTAATGGCAAACGCCAACCAGCAACATTAGATGATTCCTTGACAATACGCAGTTTATCTTACAGCTTCCAGTCACAACACACGGGGAACAATGAAATTGGAGAAACAATGATAAATTTCAGATGGGTGAAAACTTCCTGTACAAGATGAACATCATGAAGCATGAATAAACCAACATCAACACCAGAATGAATGGACAAGGAACATAATGAGTTGCTACCAGTTCTCCTTGACAATTTTTGACTTTTCAAGTATGAACTTTCCTTCCTTGTACTTCTGCGATGCTTCATAGGCTCTTTCATACTTCCAACCCAGCACTTCGCGGCAGTCACCACAATACACATCAGCAACAGTGTGGAGGCCAGTCATTAGATGCCTGTCTTCTTTTGGCCCTGTGGCCACGTTCATTGCATGGGAGAACAGAAAAGCTCGGCCATTTCTTCCCTAATTATAACATTATGAAAAATAACATTGGACAATAATCTGGAGGAAAGTTCTTGTGAAATTTTAAAATGCAATTTTGAAAAGTTACATAATCAACCAAAAGGCCCATAGTGGGCAAGTACATAAATATCCTTCGGAATGTTTTCATTTCTGAATCATGTTGGCAAAATTAAACATATTTGGCAAAAATCATTAAGATATCATGTTTCGTCATAATATTTGAAACAAAACCAGGTTTAAGGGAAATAAAGAGAGAGAAAAGATAGAAGAGCAACTCAACTCTTTGACAGAGAATGAATGTCTCTTCCTCACATTAAGAAGCATGTTAAGGGTTGAAAACTACCTACTGTCCTCAACAATACCCCATCTTTTAAACACAGTCATTGTCAGCCTAAGGCATCCTCACTGAGAATCAATCGGTATTATAAAATCCCTAATTATCCACTTAAAGCAACTGTGACTGCCACTACCAGTTACCACCAGACATTCATTGGCACTGTTATTTCCTGTACTAGCAAACTGATTAGTGCATAAGCCTTCTGCATCCACACTGAATCCATAAATTGCCATCAATGCCCCTATCATTGTCATAGTAACACCTCCACCACAACCTATCCAGCATTTATATAACTCACCGAAACTTGGGATTTCATCTATTCTCCAAGAATGTAATCACTATATTATAGATTTTGAAACTATTACATGGTATGTTCATCAATTTTGCTATACAGCATTACTATGTACGGAACAAATTCTTCTATTTCCCATTTTCTGAAGTAAAAGATAGGAACAATCCTCATTTGCATCCTGAGATTGAAAGTTTGAAACTAAAAAATTAACTTGAATATTTGGTTTCAATTCATGTAGTTCTGAAAAAGGTCTGAAGAAATGTACATGTATAGGCTTAGAGGTGAGCTACGACAGATCAAACTGTAGACTTCCTGTGCTTCACCATTTTCCAAGACATATAATTCTGCATTTTCCCCCTCTTGAAATCACCTAGAATTCCGAGTTGACCTTCCAATATCACATAACTTCTTCTAATTATGATCATTGACGTGAACTCGTCAAATTCTGATATCTCTATACCTTTAAGAGGATGGGAAATTGGAAGGCAAAGAGCGGATATACAGTTAAAAGTAAAACAAAGTGAACAGGCAGCTCCGGAAGGAGATTTTACACATGGTCTTTTTGTAGCAGTGATGACAAAACATCAAGCAAACAAGGCAACAGTGCATATGACATGTAAAAATCAGTAACATTCTGATAAAAAAAAAAATCTGTAATTTTTTCATCCATAGGCAAACCCCTGTCCAAAAGCAGAGAAAGAAAAAAAAAATGTGAAGAAAAAGGTGACTCACCTGAAAAGCCTTAGAAATTATATCATCGTGAAGCGAAACATGGTTTCTACAATTGCAACAGCTGTACAAGCGAGGTCCGATCATCTCCGCCATTAATTGTCAAACAATTTCAGACTAATTAATCACCTCACTGCTTGCCCTAAATGAAAAAAAAAAAAAAAAGACACATTTTTAGTCGTTCAATAAACCATAAAGGTATAGAAATGAATCAGATAGAGATGAAAGGAATAACTAATAACCCAGGAAGGACAAATGATTACTTTGTTTACAAAGAGAAGCTCAATGGCGACCCAAAAGTCTGCAACAAGAAAAGGGGCGTTAGCGAGCGGGATTAGGCTAAAGTTGATCACAAAGCTGAGCAAAGATACCCATTTAAAGTATTATTAAAAACTAAAAGAGATATAAGGAGAACCAAAAAAGGCCGGTGCAAGAGTAAATAAGACGAACACTGTGCCACTATAACGGAACACTGTAGCACGAAAACTGAGTAAAAGAAAAGCTCAGAGAAAGGAAAACCCGATTGAGAAAATGGAAGGCGACGAGGATTTGAACCGTAAAAAATCCAACTTTGATTTCAAATATTGTTAAATGTGAATCAGGAAAGGTGAAAATCATAAACCGATAATAAGCAAATCAGAAACTTTAAGGAACATAGAGAGAAAAGAGAGTTGTTGAAGATTTCAATGACTCACCAATTCACCGAATTCGAGCCTGAGTCAGTCACTGTGAATCCATGGCTGGAACTCAAATAATGCAGAGTCGAAAAGAGTAAGGATTTGTTTGGTATTTGCTTTTGTTTTTGTTTTTACTTTTTTTTCTCTTAGCAATATTCATATAGGTAGGCTATGGCGGTAATCCACGCGCGCGACCTAGCGTGGGAAGACGAGCTCGTTCTTCCAAAAATTTGCAAACGTATGTGTAAATGGGACGGTGAAAATTGGAAAGTACGTGACGGAAACTTTTTTGTTTAGACAGGAATGGAGTATTAGGACCTAGCTTAATTAATGAATTTGGATTTTTTTTCAACTACAATCCCTTTTATATATATTCCTGAAAATTGAATGAATGATAAAAATTTAAAATTCTTATCTATTATTTTTTTAATTTTTAGAAAAAATTAAATAATTTATATTATTATTAAAAACTAATAAAGTGACATATGACTTGTGATATTTGTCTGTTTTTTTTCCTTCCCATTTAATTTAACTCATCGCCGAGGAAAGTAATTATTTAGAATTATATGAAGGAATTTTTTTTTTTACTCTTTTTCATAAAATGATATAAATGACTTTGTTTATACTCTATTTAAAAAAAAATTAAAATAAAACTTACAAATTTTCTTAAAATAGAAAATCCTAATTATATTTTAGCTATAAATCTAAAAGTCTAATTTACAATACAAAATACAAATGCATCAAATAAAAATTATAATAATTTTATATCATTTATAAAAATAATATATATTAAGAAAAAAAATTATAAAACATATAAGATGATGTGAACTCAATTTGATAAAATTTAAAAATTTTACCTTAAATTTTAAAAGTAATTTTAAATATTAAAATCTTCCATCCTCTTCAATTTTCTTCAAAAATTTTAGCATAAAATTTATGATTTCTTTTGAATTAAATAGTAACTTTGTGCAAAAGAAATGAAGAATAAGGATCAGATTGAAGGTTAGACACAGCTCATATGCATCATTTCCATCAATTTTAATAGCAACATAAATAATTTCACTTTTTGTAAAAGTTTAAAGAAATAATATTTAATATTTTAAAATTTATGTATCATTTTATCACTTTTTCAAATTCAATAAGCAGTGTATTTTTCTAAAAAAAATATATCTTTTAAACTTTTTTTTTAGAGTGAGTATTTTTTTATAAAAATAAATTTTTAACTTTTTGTAATGTAAGTTTTGTTGATAAAATTATAATTTTATTTATATACAAAGTTTCGTGCACAATTCATAAAAATTAAAAGTTTTTAGAAAGACTGATAAGAAAAAGGAGAGAATATATACAGAGTCATAGCCTCTTTTTAAATTGTTTTCATTTTAATGTGATCCTTGTAAAATCTTTAATAGTTAAAATTTTGTACAAATTGTTGTAAAAGTTTATATTTATTATTCTTTTAAAATGACATTAACATGTAATTAAAAAAAAAAAAAACTAATCGTGTTCCTGGCTCCGCAAAATGAGTTTCAATTTTTGAAAAGTATTGTTTGTTATACCTCACGGCTAACCACCGGCAAAAACAAAGATAAGAAAAAAAAAAAAGGTGTTTCTCGGAATTTTAACTAACTATTTATTTATATCTTCGATTTATTTAAAATAAGATAATTATTTATTTATATTCTCATCTTATTTAAATTTAAATATTAATTAGATAAAAAATTTAATCAAATTAGATATATTTTATTACTTAATATTATGATCAACTTAGATTATTTTTTAATAAGAATTTTAAGTTATAAATATTTATATTATACAAGGTTTAGTTTATTAAATAGTAAAAAAATTTATTTTTGTAATCTTTTATGGGGTTACACGAAATCTCATAATTAATTATTACTCTTTTATAATAATTATTAAAAGTAAATAATATATATTATAAAAAAAATTCAGATGTACTTAAAATATGAATTTAAAAATTATTATATTATTTATATTTGTTATCTTATTTTCACAATAAATTTGTTCCTCCTATTCATCTTTTAAATAAATCTAAAATTAAATCACATTAAATTTTATTTTTTAATCTTAAATTATTTCAACATGGATGACTAATTCAAAATTCCTAACAGTGTTAACCCCATCAACAATATAATCAACATTAACGTATAACAAATCAATTAGATACATTTTGTTTTTCCAAAAAGTAGATGAAGACTAATCAAATTGAGAATAAGTGAATTGGTTTGACTAATAGCCCACAGATTAATGTTGTTTTGACTGTTAGAGAAATCTAATCATCTAAATGTCATAACTTCATAAAGTATTAATTTAAGTATTAGATTTTTACACTCTACAAATGCCTAATTAAAGCAGTGAGTACACGTTACGTAAGTCCACGTAATTCCATGAACGTATTCAATGCTTTTGCACCCAAGATAAAATATAGAACACGAGTAATTCAACATATTCGTAATATATATATATTTTTAATTCCATTCTTTAAAAATAAATGTTTTTAATTTTATTATTTAACATTTTAATTTAAATTAATACATCATATTATTAATTATTCGTTAAATTACTAACAGAAAATTTGACATAATTTAATAAAATTGTTATATATATTAAAATATAATATAAAAAACTAGATAAATTAAAAATTTTTAATTTAAATAAAATAATACTAAATTTATAAAAAATACACTAAGAAAACTTCCATCTCATAATTTTTTTTCTTTTTTAACTAATAAAATAAATCGTATGAAAAAAATCTCCTTTTTGTTTAGGGATTTTATTTCTTTAAAAGAATTTATTCATTGAAAACTTAAAAAATCATAAAAGCATATAAAATTACTAATTTTTATTTATTGTTAAAATTTAAAAATAAAAAGAAATTAATAATATTTTAGTCACACTGATTAAGAAGTGAAATATTTAACTACGGTGAAAATATTAAATATTTAAAATTTTTATATATTTATTTAATTTATTTTCAAAATTTTACAATAAATTAAATAAAAATACATCAAATTTTACATTATTAACATCATTAAATATTTCATAGTGATTGTCTTTGTAATAAATGTCTAAGTTTTAAACCAAATTAAAATTAAAATATAGGAATATAATATTATTAATAAAGTGTGTGATATTAGCCAGGTTAATTTTTTTAACGAAAAGTTGAGAATAAAAGTAAAAAATAAGATGACAGAATGTCATGGCCATAAAAATCATTAGGTGTTAAAAGGTCATAAAAAATCAATTGAATAATGTGTTTTTCTTTTAACATATTCATATGAATTGAGGTTATTAACATTTTTATTTCATACTTTTTTATTAATAACTCATTAAACTATCTTTATCTATATAATTTTTAAGTTTAACTCATCATAATTTAATTATCAATTCACTTTTTCAATTATAAAAACACAAGACTTTGGAAGAATTTGGATTTATTTTTATGACTTTTTTAAGTTTATAATGAATTAATTTTTTAAAAAAACAAAGCCTCAAAAAAATATTTTTCTTTTCACATGCTTTATTTTATTAGCTAAAAAAAATAAGAGAGTCCCTTATACGGGGAATAATTTAATTATTTATCCACATTTTTAATTATAAAACACAAAGCTTTGAATTTATTTTCATGGTTCTATATATTTGTATGAGTTTGTTTTTGAGTTTTTATAGTTGAGAGAGAGAGGGAGTTCATCGTCTGGGAGTTTCTGAGTACAATTTTTTTCTTTATAATCTAGGTTTAGTTTATTTAAATTAAGAATTTTATAATCCATCTAATATATATAAGCTTATATCTCATGCAATACATAAATTTAATTAATTTTATTTGATAAGAATTGATAATATAAATTTAGATTATAAATTATAATATATTAAAATATAGATAAAGTATTATCATATTTTTATCTATTAAATGATTATATAAGTATCATGTTAATTGTAAAAAAATATTATATTTTTTTTTAATTTTATAAAGTTATTATATTAATATTTTAAATTCAGTTAAGCTTATCATTTAAATTTTTTATTTTTTAAAAAATATTTTTTTAATATATTAATACTTAGGTAAATTTATTTATAAATTTTTTATTTAAAAATTTAAATTAACTACTTTATAGAATAATATTAAATTATTTAATTAATAAAAGTTCATATATTATCATAACTAATATATTATCTTTAAAAAATATATATTTAAAAAAAATTATGAAGTTTCAGAAATATTTTAAATTGAAGTTGTAATAAGTATTTAAAAGTGACAAAAGTTTTAAAAAGGGAAATTATTAAATATCAAATATAATATTTAATATTTAAATATAATGTAAAAATTTAAAGAGTGAGAATTTTTAAATAGATATTATTTATTAAATTAAAATTAAATATTACTATTTATCTGTTGATAAATATTTTATTTATATATAAATATAATTATTTACTTACATATAAATTATTTAATACAAATAAAAGAGAAAATATTTTGGATTAGAAGAAAATTAAAAATATTTAAAAGCTTTACCTGCAATTTGAATTAGAGCAAAAAAAAATAAAATTAAAAATTAAAAATTTTCACACTCTCTTTTTAATGATGAGTAGAATACACTTACAATATAATGAGATTTGATTGAAAGTCAATACTACAATTTTTATAGTATTACAATATACGAGAAACCGTTGATATCGTAATGGGATACAGTGATTTTTCATGAAATATTTTCCCTTCAAAACATATTTATCATACTTTATATTTAAATTATAATCATAATTATAAAATAGGAAATTTAGTAATAAAATTTTATTTTATATTTCAAAAAAATTTCAAATTCTTTAAAGTAATAGTATATTGTTACTGTTTATGTTACAAGCAAATTAATTAGATATACCTCACAATTTTTTTTATGATAATCATTGATTTATTATATTATTATCATTTATATAAAAAAATTGTTATATATTTCTTTTTATTACATATTTCAAATGTAAAATAAAATTTTATTATTAAACTTCCTATGTTAAAATTACCACTATATTAAAAATATAAAATATGATCAAACATGTTTTTAATGTAATATTATATTGTTACAAACTTGCAATGAGATTTATGTCATTTTTTTTATTATAATCAATGATTTGTAATTTACGTAAAAATTCAATATGATCATATATGCTTTTAAATATAATATTATATTTTTGCACTTATAATAATTAATTTGCTCATAATATTATAAAGATTTGAAGATTTTTTATTTAATAATATTATATTATTACAATTTATTTCTTTATCAAAATTAACATTATTTAATATAAAAAGATTGTCATCTTAATTTTATAGAGAGGTTATAACACTTTAAATGGTGTACTATTTGATTATATTTTATATTTAAAATATAATTATGCTAATAAAATTTTAATTTTTTAAGTAATATTTTGTAATTTATATTATGAAAAAATCAATGAGATTTATCCTTTTTTTATAATAATAATAATAACAATTAATTTGTTCTTCTTATAATCAAATATATTCTTAAACATAATATTATATTATTGCAATTTATATAAAAACTTTATATATGGTTGATTCTCTAACTTTTTTAAATGAAAATAAAATTTTATTAATAAATTTTCTATTTTTGAATAATGGTTATATTTTAAATATTAAATAGGATCAAATATATTTTTAAATGTAATATTATTTTTTTATTTATGATTATTATTTGCTTATATTATATATTTGTATGTGATGTATCCTTATCAGAGCGTATGTGAAACTTGAAAGTTAGTGTTGGAGTCAGATTTTGGTAATGATGTAAACTCCGGCCAATGAGGGGGGATTCTTTGGGTTCTCTGACCTTTGGCTGGTTCAAATATAATAAATCAACAAAAATATACAAAGCAGAAGGGAAAAGCAGAAAAGAAGACATAGAGTTTTTAACGTGGTTCGGTCAAATCCGGGTAATACTGAATCCTACGTCCATGGTAGCATGTCATTGTGATGGTATCTCTACAAAGTTACAATATTCAGTCTTTGTTTTAGCAGGGTTTTGGCATAGATCATCTTCTTCTTTTCACAGGAGGCTTCCTCCTCATATTTATAGAGGAAAGGAGGTTACAATAGTAATTTCATATATAGTAAATCTATTATATCAACATTTAACGTACAAAACAGAATATACAGACTAAATATCCTTTTTCGGCTACTAAAGATTATCTTCTGTAGGCGGGCCCCATTTATCCATTGGGGCAGGATATGACTTGATTTTCTATCTGACGAGCCCCACGTCACTAGTCACACTTTCCTGACCGGATCACGCAATCCAGGGTCGTGTACATCATCAAGAAAGATATGTCAAACTCGTTCCGTTGGGCACGAGTTCGAGCCGAGGGGTCGTACTCACGACGCAGATTGAAGGTGTAGCGATCCAGACAGTTCTTCTGACCGATACTTTTGTTGCTCTTGGGCTGTCTGCAAGTCCACTCAGGTCAAGCCGATTTTCACATATAATATAAGCCCCCTAACTCTCAGCTCACTTTACGAGCTAGGAGTTAAAACTCTTCAATTTCTGGTCAGTCAAAGTTTTCTCTCGAGGCTGTCGTTTCATCTGCTCTAGGCCATGTTTCTTATGACACGTGTCCGGTAGTTATTGCTGAGTCAAACTTAGCCTTTTTCGAGGTCATAAATGATGATGGTTAGGGGAAAAGATCTGGATCCTTTGATGGAGCCGGCCCTGGCTTTATATAAGGGAAAGGCAATCCCTCCTGTCACTATACTGAGCAAACCATAGAGTTTCTTGATAAACTACCGTTATTCCTGGCATTCTGGCCTTCCACAGAGGCATGTATGGTCTGCTGCATAGATAACTCAGAAGACTTGTCTTCTCCGATAACATGGAGAGATCTCATATGGATCTCAAACTGTGTCCTCTCGGCTCCACTGTGAGGCATTTGTTCGATAGGCCAAGCTTTCGGTGCTTCCTAATTAGATTCCTTCATGAATCAGATAAGGAGTTGGAGGCTAGAGAAATGAGGAGCAGCAATGCTCGTTCCCTCTCCATCCGTGAGGGTCGTTGAAGAGGAGTTCACCGTTTGAGAAAGCTCCAGTAAGAGAGTTTTCGGGGACTCGGAATAGTTCAGAGACTTTAGTCAGCAAGGGTTTGTCCCTTTGTATTTCATTTGGCTTGTATTCAGAGCTTTCTGATGTAATTCTGCCTCGTTGAGGTCTTTTAGTGAATAAAATCTCCTTTTGCAATTTCTACATGCCACTTCTTGTGTATGTATTGTTTAAACGATATGAGTAATCTATTCATGTCTGGAAAATCGCGTGAGAGCTACAAATATTTGGTCGTAAGTAAGTTACGAATTATTGCGGTCTCACATTCTGGCCAATCTCATGGTCGATTAAGTGAATAACTTCGCATGAGAGCTACAAATAACTAGTCGCATGCGAGCTATGAAATGAAATGGTTTAGTTGCTTTAGGCAAATAATCAAATCATCAATTCTTTATGCTTCAACGAGCACAAAGCTTCGCTAGCGTTGAGTGTTTAAGAGTGCCTCTACACCTCAGCGAGCACATAGTTACACTGGCAAAGCGAGTTTATTTTGAGCGTCTCCATGCCTCAGGTATGCTGGTTAAATGAGTTTATTTTGAGTATATCCTTGCCTCAGCGAGCCCGCAGCTCAACTGGTTAAGTGAGTTTATTTTAAGTATCTCCATGCTTCAGCGAGCCCATAGCTCAACTGGTTAAGTGAGTTTATTTTGAATGTCTCCACGATTCAGCGAGCCCGCAGCTCAATTAGTTAAGTGAGTTTATTTTGAATGTCTCCACGCCTCAGCGAACCTGTAGCTCAACTGGTTAAGTGAGTTTATTTTAAGCATCTCCATGTCTCAACGAGCCCGTAGCTTAACTAGTTAAGTGTTCATCAATTCTTATTCAGAATGAGCTCTGGGGGCCTCAACTGGACCAGAGGCCGCGGTTGGCATAGGGTCACCTAAGAAACTTTGGGGGAGTTGATCGCATGCAAGTAGCGGATACTGCAAATACTTAGGAGCAACAAAGACAGGGTAGAGAGAGATAATGATATCAGGCTAATAAGCACTCAGCTTTCGACAAAGCGAAAGGATAATATTTATATTCATTTTGAAATTTGGAGTACATTTTCAATGTATGATTCAAACCAAGCCCCCTAGTCCTTGGTCGGTATTACGCTGAGAAGGCTGAGGTTGCTGCCTTGCAGGTTGCACCACGTATTCTCTTAGGCGTCCCCTTCTGATCAGGTCCTCAATTGCCTCCCTGAGAGCCCGATAATTTAAAATACCATGATCGGCCTCATTGTGGTAGGTACAGAATTCTTCATGATTTTTCCATCTATAAGGGATCCTAAAGGGCAGGGACACCCCAAAGTCTTCCCTGTCTCTTTCTGTCATGAAGATCCTATCTTGGGAATTAGATAGGATACTATACTACTCGCGACAGTCCGAATGTTGAGGTCGCTCACCTTTGGGCCTTTTTGACTTCTTTGCTGTCCACTCGACGGAATGTTCACCTTGTTCCATGTCACTCCTCTTTTTGCTGTGATAGGAGCCAGCCTGTTCATCCTTCTTGTCAGACCTTCCCAAGCCAAAGGTCTCATCCCATTTGATCTACTTAGCAGCTCGCTCGTAAAACTCGGTGAGATCCCTGACCGGGGACTTGTACAGACTCTTGTATAATTTTTCATCTTTGCGGAGTCCCACAGAGATGGTGGCCAATATGATTTCTTCAGATGGATTCTCCATCGAATTAGCCTCAAGCCTAAATCTAGCAATGTAGTCCTTTAGCGACTCATGCTTACGCTGGAAAATCATAGCCAGATGGCAAGGGGGAACAAGTTGTCTCTTCAGTGCTCGATATTGGTTAATGAATTTCTGTTGGCAATCTTCCCAACTGCCAATTGAGCGAGCTGGGAGGCTTCTGAACTAAGTTCAAGGTACACCTTCCAATATGGCTGGGAACACTCGATACTTGACCAATGGGTCTGCTGTTTGTAAGTCCATCTGAACATTGAATGCGTTTAGATGATCATAAGGATTGGAATCCCCATTATACAATGGAATCACGGGGACCTTGAGCTTGAAAGAGAGAGTTCAAGTTTCGATCTCCTTGGAGAGTGGTGACCGTTCCTCATAGCAAGCTTAATCACTCTAGGTTCAGAGACGTTCCTCTAACAAGGTTATCTTCTGAAATAGTTCTCCAACTAACGGGTCTCGTGCCCCAGAGTGCTGACTAGACGATTGCTGGATCCTTTGGTCCCCATTGTCGTGAGGGTTGTGACCTGGGGCCTGCTCTCGTGAGTAATGAACTAGAGAGTCACCTTGGTTTGGATCGCCCAAATGCTGAGTTTGCTGTTGCTAGAGAACATTCACGGGCATTGAGGCTTCAGCCTGTCTCTGCACACCTTGTGCTAACAATGTGACTACTTTAGTCAGTTTTCCATCATGTGTTCAAGCTTCTTCTGGCATTAAAGCCAAGTTTGCACTTCGTCAGTACCATTAGCGGTGGCGGCTGGTTGTACTGAGCTGGCTGGAGGGACACCAGCGGTTGTGCCAATGACGGGGGTGATGAAAAAAATCTGTCATCGAGACATGACCCTCCGAGAGATTGGGCTGCACATTCAAAGCTCTAGTAGCTCTTCCCTTGGCCATTGCAGCAAGAAACGTACCAGAACAGGTGAGATCCCTACAGACAGTGCCAAAATGTTAGAGTCAGATTTTGGTAATGATCCAAACTCAGGCCAACGAGGGGGGATTCTTCAGAATCTCTGACCTTTGGTTGGTTCAAATATAATAAATCAATAAAAATGCACAAAGAAGAAGGGAAGAGCAGAGAAGAAGACATAAGATTTTTAACGTAGTTCGATCAAATCCGGGTAACACTGAACCCTACGTCCACGGTAGCGTGTTATTGTGATGGTATTTCTATAAAGTTACAGTATTCAGTCTTTGTTTTAGCAGAGTTTCGACATAGATCCTCTCCTTCTTTTCACGAGAGGCTCTCTCCTCATATTTATATAGGAAAGGAGGTTACAATACTAATTTCATATGCAGTAAATCTATTACATCAACATTTAATATACAAGACATAATATATAGACTAAATCTCCTTTTTTGGCTACTGTAAATTATCTTCTGCAAGCAGGCCCTATTTGTCTGTTGGGGTAGGGTATGACTTAATTTTCTGTCTGGCGGCCTCATGTCGCTAGTCGCACTTTGTTGACCAGATCACACAATCCGGGGTCATGTACATCATCAGGAAGGATATGTTGAACTCGTTCCGTTGGGCACGAGTTTGAGCCGAGGGGTTGTACTCACAACATAGATTGAAGGCGTAGCTATCCGGACAGTTCTTCTGATCAGTCCTTTTATCACTCTTGGGCTGTCTGCAAATCCGCTCAGGTCGAGCCAATTTTCACATATAACAGTTAGAGTAATACATTTTTGGGTAATTTTTTATTTTTAAAATGATGATAAAATTAGTAGTATAAACATGGTTTTGATGGATCAAAAGGTAACTATGCAAGTTGATTTTGTTAGTTTCATATGTTTTTTTTTTTCATATTTATCGTTTAAAATTTTATATTTAGATATTTATTTAATATTTATGCCAAACAAGTGACCAAACTTAATGTATAATTTAAAATTTCTTACTTTCAAAATTTGAAAAATCCTTGAAGGAAGATAATACATGCTTGATACATAAAAGATTACCCTCAACAATTACAAATATAAGATTCCATGTCATTGATATGAGCTTCCAAAATAACTATATAATTAAAAAAGTGATGAACTATAGTATTTCTAAATATGGCTTTTAATTCTCGAGCATCAATGAAATTTAAGTCATTGAAGATGAAACATTTTAGTTGGTATGTATATCCCTCTAATATGATTTTTAATATTTTTATTAATTTGTTTTAATGTAATATTATAAATTAGTTGATATTTTTTAGATTTATCTTTAATATTACATATGTCATTGGAGAAATTATATATTTGGGCAACATTTTTTAGAGTGAAAAAATATGGTTGCAAAAGTTAGAGACTTGAAGTAGAACTAGAACATTTAGAGTAAACTGGTTGCTTGAATAATGTGCCTAAAACTGTAACTATCTTTTAATTATGTTTAGATTTTAAAATCATGATTAATTTGTATAATACTTACTTGATATTTCAATTTTAAAATTGTTATTTCAAAAAAAAAAATATTTAGTTAACACTTTGAAGTCATAAATCATCTTTTTTTTTTCCTAAAGAGAATCAAGGACCCATATCATTATTGTTATATGGTATGTTAGGATAAAGAACTTTAAGGAGGCGTTGGGTTTAACCTATGAATATGGAAAGGAAATGAAATCAACAGTGGTTGTGGTGTTTAGCAATGATCAATGATAAAAGATAGTAGTGGAAGATGGTTAATAGTGATGATAATGGTGGGCGGTGATCAACAACAGAAAATGATAGTAAGCGATGGTTAATAGTAGAAAATGATGGTGAGTGATGGTTAATAGTAGAAGATAATGGTGGATGATGGTCAATGACAGAAGATGATGGTAGGTGATTGTCAAAAGTAGAAAATGGAAATGGATGGTGGTCAATAACGAAAGGTGGTGATAAGTAATAGTTAACAATGGTAATGGTTGTAGTCAGTGATTAATGGTAGGCAATGGTCAATGACATAACATGATGATAAGCAGTGGTCAATGATAATAGTGATGAACGACGGAAGATAATGCAAACAATGGTAAGAGAAAGATAGAAAGGGGATTGTATTTTTGTTTCCAAAGGATAACGTAATCTGATATCTTAAGTGGGAGAAGAGTTTCAAATGAAGGGAACTCATTAAGATTAGATAACAATAATAGATTCCATTATACATGAATCAAATACTCAATAAGGGAATTAATTTTTTTGATTCCGCTACTTGCCTCCTTAAATTCCCCAACCAAACGCCTTCTTATACCATTAAATTGTTATGTTATTTAATTATTTGCCTTCATATTGTTTTAATTGTCTCTATTGTTTCATTAATTAAACTAAATTTATTAGTTTATATTATTTGTGGTGTTTATCTTAGTTGTGTTTGATTATTTACTATATTATTACTACATTTTTTAATTCTTTTATGTTTGTATTCTTTTTTGTATATTTTCTTAGTTTTTTTATACTTTCCTTTATGTATTTTATGTCTATTTCGATTTTTTAAGTCAATTCTATAAATTTTAATTATAGTGCCCTTAGATTCTATATGTTTATTTAAGATTATTTTAGTTAAAAAAGTTAATTATATGATTTTATTATATCTCTTTGTTATTGCATGTTTTTTCTCATATTTTTTTACTAGGTTTGAAATTTAAAGAAAAAAAATTCAAAATTTCAAGGAAAATGACTAATAAATTTTAAGTCAAAACTTTAAAATTTGAAATATAATATGAATGAATTCAGATGAAATTAAAGCATCATTATCAAAACATTGCTAATGAGTATATATTTCTTTTTAAACTTATTAATTATAATTATTTAATAAATCAAGTATTCATCTATTACTGATTTTACAAAATTGGTAAGAAAATCAAATAATTTTAGAACTTTTCACTTATAGAAATCAAAATCTACCTGTAATTATATTGCATATATCATCTTAAATTGTTTGTAATTATATTGCATATATCATCTTGAATTGTTTATAATTAATACAGTTGCTAATTTTTTTTTATCAATTATATATTTTAAAATCAATTTTTATTTTTTTAATGATATCCATTGCACACACAAAAATTTATTTAATTTAAAATTATGAGATACTTATTTTAAGTAATATTTATAATAATAGTATTTTAAAATTATTTTTACGATTTTAAAATAGTGAATTAAATAATGATGCTAGCATATTAAATTTAATATAAAATAATAAATATAAAAAAATTATATAATATGTTTGTTTATGCATTAAACAAAAATTAAACTATTTTTAATGTTCAGGTGATAACTTTATTAAATCATATTATTTTTTTTATTTCTAATTTAACAAATTGTTAATGGTAAGATTCAATTCATTTAAATTTAAATATTCAATAATTAAATGAAAAAATTTACTCTTAAAAAATAAAATTAAAAAATTAATATTTTTCAAGAATAAAATCATCAAATCAGCCAATAGAATACCATGGGGGGAGGAATTGAAGATTGATGTTGGTTTGTCATAGCAATATTCTTAGTCGCACAGAAAATATCATAGCCTTGGAATGGAAATCATAGTAGGT
>JANHAO010007073.1:0-20576 GCA_026873985.1 Saraca asoca
TATGTCGTCCAAGTGGGAGAAATGTTAGCATTTTTATTATGGACTGACATAATACAATAAGTCCATTTAATTAGATGTCAATTTTGTGTTGAGTCTATTTAGTAATAACCCATTTTGTGAAGTGATCTTATAACTTGGCTATTGTGGATATGAGCCTTGTGATTGGGCTTGTCTTTGATGGGTGGACTTGTCCCAATCCTCTTTATAATCACAGGGGAGGTCCCTATTCTTAACCACTTCAGAATATCAGTTTCCCCATCTAAAACTGATCAAGTGTGTCTGTGTGGTCATAGGAATAGTCTCTCCCTTCTTCTCTCTCTGTTGATTTTGTTAATCAATGGCTTCTACTTTATTTCCAAGTAAGATCTGAAAACTCTTTTGTTATAATTCTAATAGATTGTATAATTATATGTCATGGTAGTGATTAGATCATTTGATTTATTTTGTGATTATGATATAACATTACAACCCTTATAATTTTAAAAAAAATCATAAATTCTTTAGACACATCGAATCATTATATACAAAGGTCAAAAAGATACTGACACGAGAGATCTGTTAATGAATTTTTTTATTAAACTCCGATTTTAGTTTTTTTAATAATTTAATTTATATTAATCTAATCTTTGAAAATATTTTTATATTAATTTAATCCTTCAATTATATAATTACATCTAATCAAAATTTTTAAACAAATTTGTTATCAATTTAATTATATGATTATTTGATAATACTTAATCTAATCTTTGAATTAGTCTATTATTAAAATAATTATTTCTAAATTAAAAATAATAAATATATAACTATATTAATGTACAGTATTCTTATATAAATAAATTAATTATCGAATTATGAATTATTTTAAGAATTAAAGTAATAAATTGGTAGGAAGATTTAAATAGATATTATAGGTTAAATTAAAGAAGGTGAAAAGTGGATATTTACAATTTTTTTGCGTCAATCTCGTAATAAATTCCACCAACCACTTACATGGAAAAGTGATAACCTGATCATGCATTTATATATCCGTCAGTACTGTTTTGGCAGCGTAGGTTACCATTTAAAGTGAGTTACTGACTATTTAAGGTTAAAGATGAGGGTAAGATATGGGAGAAGTTAGGGTCACAGTTTCAAGTGTCCAAAACCAGAAAGTTATATTAGTCACGTGGGCATGAGGCGTTGAGAATTTTCCTCAACAAATACATGACCGAGTAGTTTATAGGGTCAAAACTAACCATATCTGTATAAAAACTCTTTTAACATGTACATGTTAAATATAGATCGAAATTTTTTTTGTGAACACTCAAATAAGTGTTATATGAATCAATAGAGTTAGGTCCTTATCAACTGATACATTAAAACATCTTTGTCATGTCATCAATTGATGTCGGTTAATTTATGTTTTTTTTTTATTTTTCAAAAGTTATTTTTTTTATGAAAAAAAGGAAAGGTTTCTTAATCCTACCTTTAACTTCCATAAATGTTGTTCTTTTGCGCGTGCCTGAATCCTATTACTTTGTGTCAAATATAGTTTATAATAGAAAAATAACAGCATGTCTTATAAATATATATATATATAATGTTACATTTTGTACTTAACTTTGAATTTCTAAATAAATAGATAAGGTGAGACTTTCCACTTAATTTTGAATTTCAAGAAAAATAAATAAATAGAATAATTATTTAAAATTATTGTTTGATAATTTTGGATAATTCTTTCTTATTATCGAGTAACTATGAGTTTAATAATTTATATTAATATTAGTTAAAAAATTTGAATTTAAATTTGATTTATTGTAGTGTAAAAATATTTTATATCATTAATAAATAAGAATATGATATGTCATTAAAAAAAAGATAGCTAAGAATTTTTATTAATAATAAAAAAATAATAATTTTTTAATGATATGATAATCATGAATGGATAATAGTGTAAAATTAATTAATACTAACATTAAATTAAATATAAATAAGGTTTATTATTAAATAAAATAAGAGTAAAATTTTTTATCAATAATAAAAGATTCATAATAAGTCTTTAATAACGTAACAATACAATGATTTGTATTGATAATAAATCAAAATTAATTCTATATAATATGCATGTTATTTGAAACATATAATCTAATTAAATTCTTATTCACATTATATCCGTGCATGCCACGAATTCATGCTTGTATTCTATAAATGCTTTGTGAATACTTAATTAAACCAAAAAGTTATATCTAATTTTGGAAAATAAGAATGAAATCATTAAATTATCATAAATTAATATATAAATTTAATAATATATAAATGATAAATTAATTTATTTATAGTTAAATAGACTAACAAATAATATTTAAAATCAAATAGGCCAAAAGTGACCAGATGTAATGAAATGGTCACGAATGAGAAGTTTGTATAATTTATTAGGTATTTTAATTTAAAACCATGTGGATATAATTTGTATAGCTCATGCAAGTTCAATAAGTATCTCAATATATGTGACTTAAATATAACATATATAATTTTATAAAAAATAATAAATCTTAATTCACATTTAAAAATGACACAAGAATTTCACATAATCTCTAATAAAGAGTTTAAGATTGATAATGACATTCAGTTTTTTCGTTTGAAAATGTAAGAGTAAAAGCAAGAGATAGGACGTAAGAATAATAAAATTATTTTTTATTAATTGTTTTGTAGATTTTTTTATTTATTGTGGATTACTTTCAAAATATATGTATTAAATATTTTTATCTGATTTTATTTCTATTATCTATACTAAATTCCCACACTGGTTGACTTAATAAATGATTTAGTAAAATATAATTATTTTATTCTATTACTAGAGCTATTAATAGCTTTATTAAATTTATATGTATTTATTTTTTTAAAAAAAAAGAATAGAGGAAGTAAAAGGTTGCAACCATAATTGTAGATACTTATGCATCTCACAATAATCAATCTATTCGGACATTATCATTTGCTTGTCTACTCTTTTAGCTACTTGAAAGAAAATTTAGCCCACAAGATTGACGTTACCATCATTATAATTAATTAACTAATTAATTATTAATTAATCATCTCAAATCAAGGTTTGCTACCATTAAGCTAGCATCGCTCAATTAGTCAAATTCTATAAAAATCCACTAATTGTATAATGATTGATACGCATTAAAAGATATGGTATTTTAAATTTTATTATGAAAAGTATAATTATATATGTAAATTTTTTCAATTATTTTATATAAATTTACAAAAAGTTGAAATACTATTGATTAAAGTTACATAACAAAATCTTATGAAATTGTTTACTTATAAAAATATAAGAACCTTTTTCTAAAAAATTATTTAAAAATATAAATTATTTTATAAACATGGAAAGAGTAGTACAAATTTTTTGCAACACACATAAAAAGTAATAAATCTTTAATCCATATTTAAAATTGAATATTGGAATAGACTTCTTAAAGAGAGTACATGGGAGAACAGTTCAATTTTTTTTATACATAAATGCAAGAATAATAAAAAAATAAGATGTGAAAAGTTGCACGGAAAGATAAGCTTTACTTCCTTTTATTTATAGATAAATAATGTCAATAATAACCATAAATATGAATAACATGTTATTAATATAATTTAGTGGTGGTAATTTTTTTTTTGGATATAAATGGTAAATACCTCATAGAGCAAGGAAATTGTTTCACTTAAAATACAAAGATATGATGATATGATGGAGATGGAGAGGGACACAAATATGAGATTACAATATTTTTTTAAAAAATATTGTAAATAAAAAATGACATATTCAATGTCTCAAATATAAAGATAAATATAAACACAATACATAAAGGATATCAATGAAGGATTTTGATATAAATAAATTAAAACTTGTGTTAATCTCTTAATAAATTATTAAAAAAATATATTAATACGATTTTTATTTAGGTTGAGCAAAGCATAAGGCATTAATTAAATAGTAAGAAGCAAGGAATCTGAGAGGGGAGGGAAGGGAAGGGAAGGGCAAGTTCATAGATTGACGCTTGACACTTTGAATCATGTCATGTAATAATGTGGCGGCATAGCCTTACTTTGGCATCACGTCCTAAAAACTGGCCTCCCAAGAAGAATACCGTAATAATAGCATTACATGCTTCAACCTTCTCCTGTATTTTTTTTGGAATCTGATGAACCTGTCTAATCAACTAAGCTTTTCCTTTTCCCTCTCTTCTCGTTTCTCGACAAGTGGATCATTAAGATTTCCATTCCCTTCTTTCTTTCCCTCAGCTGGAGAAAAGGTAGAAACAAACAAACAAAGTGAATGAATGGTGTTAAAGGCAAGAAGATGATGCACTGTTCGTACGAATCGTCCCATTCTTCAAAACAAATAAATTTTCCGTTCCAAGTTATAAAAAATAATAAAAATATTAATTAGTTATAAATTTTAATTATAAATTAATAAATATATTTTATACATTTGTTAATATAAAATTTATATTAAACATATCATTAATTCTAATTATACTTTAAATTTAAATAATTAAATTTATATTTTGATAATAAAATATAATAGTTAATTCAAAATTTGTATTTTATACATGAAGAAATAAGCCTTTCAGATCTCAATAAAATATATATAATATATTTATTAATTTAGAATTAAAATTAATAAAAAACTTATGTTTTATAATTTTCACAAACTTTAAGATAGTAATTTGTTTATTTTTTAAAGTTTAAGAGTATAATTTATAGATTTTTAAAATTTAAGAGGATAATTTATGATCCAATTAAAATTTAAGGGTGTAAATTTTTTTTATATGAATTTGGATGGAAGTTTTAAAATCTTTTTACATAAAACAGTAAATTTTATAGTATAATTGAGTTATAAATATAAAAGAATATAAACAAAAATCTAACATTTTGCTTTTCCAGCTGCCTCCAACGTAACATGGAAAAGGGAAGATGGGAAGTCCATGCATTGTAGAAATGGTCAGTGCAGAGAAGCAGTGCACAACTCATGTTTTTTAAGATCCTTTTCACAATAGAAGGAAAAAAAAAACAGCCCAAGTAGACTACACGTTGCAAAAGTTTTTTTTTAATTAAATGTTCATAACTTCAAAATCAAAGATGATATTTTTATATATTTGTCATTTATGTTATGTCTTATACCCTTTTAGTGAGATTTAGAATTTTGAACTTCATTCCAATATAAAAAAATATAAATGAAATGCTGGTAACAAAGATATGAAAAAAAAAACATTATTGTTTTATAATTATTTTGATGAAAAACTATGTTAATCATATTGGTGTTACTTCGAAAAAGGTTTGATATATTATCATTTTTGGAATATATCATGTACATTTTATAATAAACAATAACAATAATTAAATTATAAATCTTACTGTTTGTAAAAATTATACAACAAAATTATTTTGATCCTACGTTGAGTTACACGTATCTTTCATCCTCCACTCCAATTTATTTCTCACAATCGTATTTGCACTTGTCATTTTATTTAGAGATTAGTCAACATTAAATATCATCTGCAGTGTTAAGTTGTCATATCATATTTTTAGTCACAAATTCGCATGTACATCAGTGATATAATTTTAGAAAAAAATGGTATGAGTGTATATGTATGGGCATTTTCGTATAAAATTGAAGCAATAAATATAATAATGCAATGTAAGATTATCCAATGGGCATTTCACTAAGTGTGAATAATCCAATTAAGTGGGCAAATTCTTGAGTCCACGTTGGTGGCACTAATATCATATGTTGTGAAATAATACAGCGTGAAGACGAAGACAAACTGATGCTGAATACAAGATTTTTGTACAGTAAACTCAACTCTTTAGTGCGGTCTCACATTGCGATTTGGCGCTCAAATTGTCTAATCGCCATCTACAAAAGTCCCGAAGATTATGCCACTTGGACCAGTCCCAATTTTGAAATACATAACAGCAACTTTTGACTAAACAAATGGGTTCCCCTGCCACTCCTCAAGTTCTATCTTTGTTTGAATGACACTTTTTTTAAAAAAAATAATTATTTCCTTTTAATTTATTAAAATTATAGTTGTATTTTTTATTTTCATAAATATATATTTAATTTCTTATTTAATAATGAAAGTGAATTTAAATTTAAAATATAAAAATAAAAATATATAAATTAATAACTACTCATTTATATCCACTTTACCAATCATTTATTTAATTCATATTTATTTTATATTAAATTATATTTATATAATCAAAATATTTAAAATGAGAATATAATTATTTAAAATTTAATAATTATATTTTTATGATATTTTATATTTAATTATTTTTTTATTTTTATATATTAAATTAATGAATATAGGTCAAAGACATCATAATGCATAAGTGCTCTTTTTTTTATTCCCTCTTGATTCCAAGAAAAAAAAAGGATAAACACTGTAAATAATATAATATTAAAAAATATTGATATAGGAGAGAAATCAGAGTTGAGATTTTTTTCTTCTTTGATCACCTACTTCTCATTTTAAGATGTGGGATGCCATTTAATTAAAAAATATAAAAAAATGAAAAGCTTTTTTTTTTTTTTTAAGAGAGAGAGAATGAGTTTGAGATTTTTTTTTTCTCTTATCACTTTTTTGAATTAGGATATGAGATGTAAATTAATTAAAAGAGTTTTCTTTGAAAAAAAAAATTCACCAAACCCTTTCATAGAGAAGAGTTGTTTTATAAGTTAACAAGGTCTTAAGGTTAATTTGGTAAAATAATTAATTACAACATAATTAATTATTAATATTTGATTTTTAAATGATTGATTATATATAATTTATTTTATATTTGTAGCATATTTTGATAATTAATTTTTTATTTTCATAATGTATTAAAAAATTATTTTTTAACATTAAATTATTGAAAATACTAATAAAAGAAGAGGAAAAAAAAGAAATTTTGTTATTATTATTAAAGTAAGGACAATTTTATAAAAGAAGAAAAAAATAAAAATAATATAAATATAAATATGTATGCTTCTCACTCTATAATCTTAATTAAAAAATTATTTAAAATAATTTTTTATTTAATTAAACTTCATATTTATAATTAATTATTATATTAAACATGTTAAAAAAATATTATAATTAATTATTACATCTATAATTAATAATTAAAGATTCTCTTTAAATTATCCAATTAATCAACTTGTTGTTTGTAGATGCTAACAGGCGACCACAGAGAACCAGAGAAGTTATCGTTGTGTATATTTTTTTTTATAAAGAAAAATACATGAGTGTAATTAAGATATATCTAAAAAATAGAGTAATTTATTCATAAAACTAAAATTAACGTTAAAAAAGCAGCAGAAAAATTGCACCAAGCTTGCGGTTGCGCGTGTCACAGATAATGTTAGCTTAGATATGACTACTCACACAAAGTGCTGCAAATATCACACCAAGTCCCTCTTCTTCTTCTCTCTCTCTCTCTCTATGAATACGAAGATATCTTCTTAAATTCACCCCAAATCCCTCTTTCTTCTTACCCTTTATTAGCAATGTTGTCATCACATTGTAGCTGCAGAAATAAGAGCCACCAAAGCCTCACGACACCACTGCCACCACCACCACCTCCTCCTCCTCGTCCTTCAAATCTTCAGAGAACCATGGAAGAAGTCTGGAAAGACATAAATCTAGCTTCCCTAGATGACCATAATACCCTCCTCACAGATGCCAATAACCCCAACTTAGGCAACATCATCCTCCAAGACTTTCTCGCTCGTCCATTCACCAGAGAAACACAAACCCCTTCCATTGTTTCTTCTCCTTCTCATTCTCCTGTTCCTTCACAACCAGCCACTGTTCTGAGCCTAAGTTCGGGCCCCGAGTTTCATCGTCAGTTTGACTCTCTCACAAACGGAAACTCCCAATTTCTGCAGTCTCTTTCTAATGGTTCTTCTTTTAACAGTGCCTCATTTGAGAACTTGGCTTGCGCTTCAAGCAGCCTGCCCTCTTTTGGGAACAATAAGAGATTTGCTGAATCTGATAGCAGCCCTGAAGATAGGAGGCACAAGCGTATGATCAAGAACCGCGAATCTGCTGCAAGATCAAGAGCCCGAAAGCAGGCAAATTTCCTTTTCTTTTTAGTTTTTTTAAGTCAAATGGAAACTATATATATATTAGCGAAAAAGTACTGAAAATGGGCTAGCTTATATTTTATTTTTTTCCCTATAGGCTTATACTACTGAGTTGGAGCGTGAAGTTAAGCACTTGGCAGAAGAGAATGCCAAGCTCAGAAGACTGCAGGAGGAGGTATAAGATTATGCATTTTCTCAACCAAAACTCATTTTGAAGTTATTTTCTTAATCTTAGCTTTTAATTCATTTTATCCTAGTTTTCGCGTGTGATTCCTAATTGCAGTATTTCTATTACGATTCTTTTTTATTATAATTTTATATTGCAATATTCACATTTTTAAGTTACAATTATTACAAATTTAGTGATCTTGGGTATTAGAAAGTTACTCTTTTTGGAGGTTTATAAATGTTGTTTTTTCCTTATATTACTCGCAGTTATTGAAAGCAGCAGCTTCTCAAAAAAAGAAGCACTCTCTGTCTAGAACGTCAACAGCACCATTTTGACAAGTTTCTAATTTTGGTGCCACCCTTTTACCCAGTTAATTACTACCTCCATGGCCTCTTGAATGTACCCTCTTTAATTAGCACGTGATGGAAAATTCACTGGCTATTAAATTGTAATGTATTTATTTATGGAATAGGTGGTCTTACCACATATCTACTTGTGGTTTTAAAAAAGAAAAGGAGTTGTATGAAAAGAGGGTGCTTTTGCTTTCCCCGTTGGGAGGGAGTAGCCTAATTCGGTTGGTCATATTTATGGTATTATTCCCTTTGGTTTTGACGTTTCTTGCTTTTTTTTTTTCCCTCTTCTTTTATACAAGGTTTCTTCATGCAAAAGTAGTGAGCATGCCAAGTGTTGGAAAGTACTAAAATTAGAATAATGCTACATGTTTATTTGGAACAATGCTAGATACACGGCTAAAATGGTTTTGTTCATTGAATGTTTTCATGTGTACAAAGTTTTACATTTTACACTGTCAGGTGGAACAAACTTTTTCGTTTAGCCACATTTTTGTAGAGAAATTCATTCAGATATTGGTCCCTGGATTTAACTTGAAAACTTAATGTTTAAATGCTAAAATAGGATCAAGTTCAATTAGAGATTAGAGTGCTGAGTAAGATGGGTACAAAAGTTATACGAGATGAATTGAAAGGGGGTTTGTATCTCTATTTCTTTAGGTTAGAAGGTAATAAATATTAGATTTTTTTAATTTTATCATATATTGTTGATGGTGAAATTTGATTAGCAGATATAAATTCAGTGTTATCCTAAATTGCATGTCAAGAGTGTGAATTGATAGGAAAGAAAAAAGGAGAACAGTAAACATCAGAGATTTTTATTGTGATTCGGTTAAAGTCAATCGGTCTTTACGTCCATGTTGAGTTGTATTAGGTTTTTTATGAGGGTTTTCTGTTTAGTTCAATGGAGATATAGTATTATGTTATTTTGACAGTGTTTGCATGTAGTTTTTCTTACTTTTACAGAGGTTTCCCCTTTATTTATAGGAGAAAGGGGGATTACAAGTGTAATTTGATAAATAACTAGTAATGGATCCGTGCTATGCACGAGTGTAATGAAATCCTAGCTCTCACCTCTAAAGATGAGCTCCCAGCTCTGAGGTTGAGCTTTACATTGCAGGTCGTTGTTAGCTGGCAGCTCTCTATTCCTAACTCTAAAGATGAGGTCTTAGCTCCTAGTTCCATTTTTAATAATATAATAGGAATTAATTATAACGAATGATAAGTGCACAAATTTGGTTGCATGAGAGCTGCGAGCATAATAACACGTGAGCCAGAAAGGATAGGCATCAGATGTGCGAGTTAAATGCTACGTGGGACTTGCAATTTATCTTTATAGGTTATATTGGAGAGCATGATATGATTGTTGAGGGTTCATGTTGTGATTTTAGGTTGCGCCGTTTAGTGTGGCCGTACCATCATTATTTTTGTCGTATTGGCCAATAAATGCTTGGCGTTTGATAATAAATGTTAGGTAAATTATTGTCGGATTGTTAGAGGTTGATGTGTTGCTTTTGGAGCTTGAGCTATCAGTTGAGAATATGTGTCTTTAGTTAATGATTAGGCTTTCGTACTGGTGTTCAGTTTGAGTTTGCTATCTTATCGACTTGGAATTGCGTTGGACAATCTGTTGATCAGAGGAGTTAATCTCATCGCTGACTTCATATGGAATGGATCTATTGAAGGATGGTTAGGGCGTTGTGCTTTATTCAGTGAGTTGGTGCCTTCCTTAGTGAGTTGGGCTTGTGCATCGATCCTGTCATGCGTCTTTAGTTCATGGGTAGCAAGCTGGAATCCCGCTAAGCAACCTCAATCATCAAGCGATCTAAATCTTTTTTTTAGTTAGGCTCTGCTTTTTATTAAATCTTCTTGATCTGTCTATTTTGAGTAAATTGAAAAATACTCATAACATATATAAAAATGATTTTGAATATTATATATATATATATTTTGAAGTCATTTGATTTGTCATGGAAGTAAATTATATTTTTTAGAAAATTTTAATTTTTACAAATAGAAAATTATTTATTTAAATTTTTTAGAGAAGTTTTATTTTATGTGTTCTTAATAAAATAAAATGTAAAGTTATTTTTGTAAAATTTAAATAATAATAAGAATATTTTTTTAAAAATTTATATAATATTTTGATAAGAAATAATTTTTATATATGATATTTTAATTATTTTAATAATAATTTTTTAAAAATATATACTTGAATTAAATGTAAAATAATAATTTATTTCTCAAAAAATTATATTTTTTAATATCAATCGAATAAATTTTAATATTTTTTAAGAAATTTATATTAAAATTTAATTTTTAAGAAATTTAATTTTTCACTAAATTTGCATTTTATACGTATTAAACCACTCATTTCTATTTATTTTTTTTTTGACCTTATATAAATGTGATCTGGAAAGTTCAAATTCCTTGAGAAGAGGGACGCTTTGTTCTTAGCATAGCCATCGCCATCACGGTCTCCCTATCTCTTATCTCTTTCCTTTGGGGGTGTCCTTTAAGCTACCATGCCTTGGCGTTATCCTCGCCTTTATCATGATAGCAGCTCATGCTTTCCTTCGGTTGGTATCGAAAATTTCTACATGCATGTGCAGATTGTTTCTGATCATTTATAGTATATAACAAAAGACTCAAAATTTTTAATTTAAAAATGTTTAGTGTCTAAGTTTTGTGGGATATATTTGGCCTATTTGGTAATTATTTTTAAAAATAATTTTTTTAAAATAAAAAAATTTGTTTGATAAAATTATTTTTAAAAATAATTTTAAAAATTTTATTTTAAAATCTTGTTTTAAAAATTATTTTTGAAAATAACGTTGAGCTGTTTTTAAAAATAATTTTTAAAAATAGAAAAATAGAATAAGTATATTATTTTTAAAATTAAAAAAATAATTTAAAATTATTGTACATGGATCTAAATTTTAAGAAAATCACTTATTGGTTTCTAGTTCCGGCTGATAGATACAAGATAAAAAAGGACAAAGTTTGTTGTAGACTTGCAGAGCCCTCGCCATTCCTTTCACTTGTGAGACAAAAAGGGTGTGGCCCTCACTTGTTCTTACACTTGCGAGGGCCTCACACGCTGTTTCAAAGGCATACGCACGTCAAGGCTTTAATATAATGCACAAAAAAAAAGGGTAAATTAATAATAACCAAGCATTTATGGTGAAGTCTCTCTTAATTGGCCTAATACATATAATAAATATACACTTAACGTAATCAAGTCTTTCTCCATTAACAGTAGCCTTCTTTTCACATGTGGATCACGTTCTTCTGTGAAGGTTTAGTTTAATTGGTAGTATCACACATGCAGAAGAATTTGAGGTCAAGGCAGACGTCAGTGGCTTATGCCATAATATTAGGTCTATTATCTCTTTTAGAAGCAGTGATTACAGATTTTTATGGGACAGTAGAAATATAAATACAGTAATCTTTTTGGTTATAATATTTTAGATTTTACCATTTATAAAAATATTGTCAAATTTATGATAAATGGTGTTGACAAACCATCAAATGAAAAATGTTCTTCCCATTCTTCAATTTATCCTAAGAATATGATTAACTAAAGTAAGCCTTGCAATATTTCACTGAACTTTCCAATAACAGTTAATTTGCAAACAACCCTTGGCATGTAGTGAAGGTGGGTGTCAATTATGATAGTCCTTGCTAATTACTTTTCTGAGTGCTAATGTGCTGCAAGAATGGGAATATAGTGGCATGATGTTTCGACTCACAAATGGAAACGTAGTATCTTTACTGTACTAAACCATACACAAGTTGAAACCTGGCTGTACCAATTGGTCCCTACATATATCTACAAAGACTCTGATGCTTCTTTAAGTCCACCCAAATCACATTAATTGTCCCAACCAGAGTGACAACAAACATATGGTTCCTTTTCCATTTGATGCTAGGTGTGCAAACTGCTCTTCTAGAAATGTATGGTTCAATTTTCCTATGATTTTTTGCCAAATTACATTAATTTTTTCCAATTTAATCTAATTATATTTGATACAATCTAAAATAGTTTGTAGTTTTCAGACAGCCGACTGAAATCATTGGTTAGGACCAATTGAAGTGACTTTCGACAAACAGTTTAGCCTAAACCAATTGATAAACCGCATCTGAATCGATTAATGCATAACACTTTGTTAAGTAAGAGCCCAACAAACTAACTATGTAACCAATTCATAACAAAAGGCTTGATTCAAACATGTATAAATAATACTAATAATCATTTAACGAGAATTTTACTGACGTAATCAATACGTTACAGACATATAATAATATCTCATTCGTTTAAAAGTACGCTATTTAGCATATTTGACACTTATACATATTAGTGGATATCCCGCTTTTAAATTATCTTCACTACATTATTGAAAGTCTGAGAACTAACTTGATTATCGGAACGTGTTTGACGAACTTCTGTCACGTAATACTAATTTTGCTATGTTTACAAGTCACTTATAGACTTCTCATTGCTTCATCAATCAGCTTCATCAGGCGAAGAGTATGTATTCTTCCTTCTTATGTATTTTAAAATTACATTCATTTTGTTTGTAAAAAAAATAAAAAAAGTGAATATGTATTTTTTAGGATAAAAAAATATAGATGTAGTTAAGGTAGAAGACTTGCAAGTGATCCGTTCATTAAGGATTTAAGGGCTAATAATATTTTTCTGTGGAAGCCAACTGTGTGACACACGCGAGTTGTGATGAAAAATCCGCATTCACTTGTTTACCTTTCGCTATTATTTTGGTTATCATCACAATGCAAATCATAGAAGTATTGATTGTTGAAGCCATTTTGCCTCACAATTTGGTTCAATATGCAAGTTTTTCGTATTCCTTTGGAACTCTTTTAGCTGAAACTTTTCTTTTGAATAGCATATTATTGCTTTATTCAATCATTCTTCAGAATTTCAGCTAAACTCGAGAAGATTAATCATATTAAAATGTTTAAAGTAATGTCATAGTGTCCAGCGTTAGATCTAAATTCCATTGTCGTCCAGCGGTTAGGATGTCTGGCTTTCACCCAGGAGACCCGGGTTCGATTCCCGGCAATGGAACATGTATAAATCTTTTTATTTTTGTTTCACTTGGACTCGTTTGGGCCTCTTATCGGGCTGTATCATCAGCCTTTTTAATGGCTTTCTTCCTGGGTTACCGACCAGTTTCCTCGGCCTTAAGAATTTCTTGAAGTAATATCGGCTTAAGACCGTGCAATAGTAGAAAAAATGGTCATTCACTAATTTGTTTGGCTAAATTTTAATTTTTTTTAATGAATCTTTTTGGGGTGATTTTTTTTCCCAGATTTTAATTTATTTCAATTAATATGACAATCAGAATAATCTAGCATGACTTGGCTGAGCGAAGTTCCTTTAAATTATGTAGGATTTTTCATTTCTGATTTAATAGATCTTTCTAGCCAAGAGACACAAATATGCTTCAATTTTAGTTTTGTGGGGATCGAAAATGGCATATTCACTGCTTTTAAGAGACCAGATCTTTTTAAAATTATTAAGATTAAATAAATTAAGTTTTATGTCCTTAAAGTTTGCTTTAAGTTGTAATTTCATTTTCTATAGTTTTCTTGTTGCGAGGACATTCCCTAATTTTTAAATCAATTTTATTCTTGTCACATAATTTTTTTTAAACAATTTTATCTCCTAACTTTTAGAAAATATGCAAACTCACACACAACATTAATTTCATCCATTTTGGTGACAGAAATTCCCTACCAGCACACATGTTGGTATCCTAAGTGATATAAAATTAATTTAAGCCTTCTAAATTTTGAAAAAAAAATTACTTTTGCTAAGACTTTTTAACTATTGCATAGTTAGGACTTTGAGAGAAAGAAGAAAATGGTAACTCAGACATCTTTAGTCAACTTTGGAAGCAAAATGGTTCATTGTTATTGTGGAGATAGAACTTGGTTTCCAACATCTCAAATGAAAGCCAATCTAGATAAGTCATTTTAGAGTTGTGGGAACTGGGTGTAAAAAAAAAATCAATTTATAAAGCTCATTGGTTGCCTTTTTTTTTTTTTTTTTTACATTAAGGAAGTGTTGACGGTAAAATTTAGTAAATCTAAATCTCAATCAATTGGAATTGTTCTTGAAACCCCCAAACTGCAGTTTGATTGGATGAATGTGAGATGAGAAGAAGGAGAGGAAGAACAACAAAGGTAAAAAGGGTTTTTTAACGTGGTTTGGGCAAAGTCAGTGTGACTCCTACGTCCATGATAATTTATATTAGCTTTGTGCGGTGATTTCACTATTCTGGCCAGCAAAACTACAATGCAAAGATTCTACTACTACTTTGACAGAGTTTCAGTATGTATTTTTCACTATATCTTACAATAATCCTTCCCCCTATTTATAGAAATATGAAGACTTAAAAGTGTAATTTAACAAATTGTAAATCTATCTTATTTTTTGTATTAGGCAATAAATGCTAGACAATTTACTGTTAAACTATTGGAGGCTAATGTATAAGTTTCGGGGGGCTGACGTACTAGTTGGGAGAACGTGCCTCTAACTATTGATTAGACTTAGGCATTTCATACCCAATGCCTACAGTAGTTAGCTTGATGGTCTGAGCTCGTATAGGATGACCTGCCGGTTATGCAAGTTGGTCCTATTCCCGGGTCTAGCCAAAGTATCTTTTTGGAAGATGGTTGAGAATATGTTTCATCTAATGACCAGGAGCTTGTTTCTAGCGAGCTGGGGGTCGATGCTTTGACCTCGTCTTGTGCTTTATGCTCGCAGCTGGCCATCTAATGCCTTTGCTAAGTGACCTTGATGTTGGGTCATGGATAGGTTAGGTTTTTCCCCCTTAAATTTTTTTACTAGGCTTTTACTAGCCTATTTTGCATGGTATTGAAAAATATATATAACATTAGCCCCTAGCTCTCAGTTTGTTCTACGGACTGGAAGCTGAGTTTGCTGGCAAAACCTGGAGATTGTGATGAGCCGTGCTGTCATTCAAGTTTTTGTTTCATTATTTCACTTGCCCACATCATCATTATCGCATTAATTTTGCACACTTTCCCGTGGCTACCAGTATGGCGATAACTGATTTCGATCATTTTCTGGACGGTCAGATTATGGGCAGTTGATTAGTCTTTAAATCGAACAATTGGGCCATCTAGGCCATATTAGATGGGAAATCCCTCTTTTCCCTCTTACTGTTGAAAATTGACTTTCTGCTTCATGAGTTTTTGAGCAGTTGTCTCCAGTCTCGCTCTCCTGCTCCATTGGTCCTACCATTGCTGTTGTTGTGGATCGATCATCTCATCTAGAATCCTTTTCACCTTCATCCATTCTAGAATCTGACTCATTTTTTTTTGACACGGTAAGTGATGTGACTATCGAGATCAGATCAAATTAGAAATTTGTAAAACTAAGCTACCTTCTACTTATAGTATAAGGCAACACCAGGTCGAAACCAAATATCATTTGTTGGATGATATCAATCAAATTAGGTGCTGAAAATAAGGGGGTTGGCAAAAGCTACACTAACATGCAGAAACGAAAATGAAGAAAAACAAACAACCAACTCAAGGGAATTAACTAGCTTAAGATTAATGCATCCTTAATCACTAAATGTTCATTCAATTATTGATAATTATAACAAAAGGCCTTGAAATGATTAATGAATGCATCCTAAGCAGTCAAGATTCAGCTAAGCAAACAACACATCAAAAGCTTAATGCATTGCTTAGTTTTCCTATGCTCTTCCTATAATTAATCATTAAGCAACAATCTTATAATATCTAAATCAAATGGAGTCATTTAACTCAAATATTCACAGCAAAATAGTGTGGAAATAGGAAAGAACTGACTAACAATTGAATGTAGAATGGAATATCAAGATCTTAACATAAATCTTCAAGTTTGTCAACCCCTTGTGCTGATTACAACTTAGCCTTCCATGGAAGGTAGAAAATACAAAGAAAAATGAAGAAAACATTCCTACATTACTGCTACTGGAAACTACACTAAAAACTACTCTAAAAAATTGAACTTAAAGCTTAACCAAAATGGACTTTGCCCGAGCAAAAGAAAAGGCAGCTGCTGGTAGGTGAGTAGGCAATGATTATGGTGCAGTGTAGTTTGGTTTTGCTTGTTGCCACTACTCTGTGTATTCTAGCTTAATGCAGACTACTTTCTTCTAGTTTCTCACTAACTTATAGGTCCTTAGCTGGCTGAGTGTGAGTTGGAGCAAAGAGATGATGCATTGGGCTTAAGATCTATGCCAATTGGGGCCTTAAAACTCCAATTCTACAGAGGCCCATTTTACAGCAATTCTATTTCTTTGTTGTAGCTCATTTTTCACACCTATAATGATCCATTCAGCTCTGGAAGTCTTCATATGTAGCATTATGTCTTAGCTTCCATTTGAGCTTAGCTTGAACTTAATTGGACTTGTATAACTCCAGATATGGTCTGATAAGTGCACAAAGGTCAGGCTGCTCAAGATAGTATTTTGGTCTTGACTTCCACTCCAATTTCAGATAGCCAATTATGTGATTTAGCCTTAGAGGTCTTCATGAAGTTTGTAGAGCTATGTCTCAGCTTCTCAATATAAGAATCACATTAATTAGACAAGTGTAGCGCGAGTTATGACTAGATTACAGAAACTACTTAAAATGGCCAAATTATGCAGAATTTCTAAAATGATGCCAATTGACACTATAACATAAATACAAATTAACATACCTGAAAGTTAAGTCATTTTAGACCTTAAAATGCTAAGTGAGATGATAAATAAATGAGCAAAATATTTTGTTATCAGTAAGCCCTCTTAGGACTTTTGCTTTTAGAATGCCATTATTTTATGAGTTTCTGGTATTGCATTGCCTGGGCCAATGACAAGTGCTTTTTTTTTGCTGCTAAAAATTGTTTGCTGGTTTCTGGGCTATAGATCGTTAGGTTGAGCTTTCAGCCTTCTCTAGGTTTAGTAGTCTAATAGGCTTCATTAGTTATCCTCCCAAGTTTTCAATAGTTTGGGTCTCAATATAGTGGCTTAAGGTGTGTATGATTTGTTGTCTAGTAAAGAGAAGCTTTAACTTTTTTGACATGGTCTGCTTAAAGCAACCTAATTGTTTGCCCTTCCATATAGATGGCTGTAGTTCATAAATGTTAAAGTCACTAAATAGGAAGTGATGACGAGCCTGACTCCCCAACTCAAAGTGAGGAGTTAGCATTCACCTTGGTTGAAACGACCTCTAGGAGCGGTGAGGTCATTAAATGACCTATTCCTTAGCCCGACCCCAGTGAGGGGTAATGGGTCACTGAGAGCCCTTCAGATCACTTGTTCTTTAATCAATACCCTTCGACCATCGAACTAGACAAATTTCAGAACATAGTTAAACATTATCGCTTCCTTAAGGTTGCCGTCTCATGGCGCCTTCTCCTAGTGACCGTGCAGTCTATCCTCTTCGAGGATTTATTGCTGTTAGTACCTAGCATCTTGCTATTGGGCATCCATATATCAATAATTTGTTAAATAGATTGAAGCTCTGCCCATTCCAATTGACCCTAAACTCCTATTCTTAACTCGCTTCTCTTGCACTTATGTACTTGAGAAATAATCTTCCTCTACCATCTGCAAGAGTTTTGTGCCATCTCTATGGTATTAGGAGTGCGGGCTATCCAGATGGGATTTATTATCTTTTAGCTCAACATATCAATTTTAAGAGGGTTCTGCCTCTAGGGGATACTAAGGGCAAATTGAAAGTAGGGAATTATAAAACTCATTGGTTTTACATTTCGTGCTTGTCTTTGCATCCTCTTCGTAACTTCAATTTTGTTCTAACGCTTGGTAAGCAAGCTGAGGTCATGCAAGCTATCATGAATTCATATTATCATTTTTGACGTTCTATCTTATATTTACAGTCGGGGATGGCAAGGAGAAGCCAATGTTAGAAGTTAAAGAGGTTGAGGTACTTGACCGGTTTGCTACTATAAGCGATCTAAAAAATGGTCTAAGGTTCGACGATGATCTTCTTTATTCCTATAAGCTCGCTCCTGCATTAAATATCGAGCTCATGAGAGAGATCAGAGCTCGCCAAGTTAGGGAAATTGATCTAGCACATTTTGAAGACTATGAGAACATGGTGAAACTTATCCTTCAAAGGCCACCTCCTAATAAGCCTGAAGATCTTGAAGTTGCTGCAACCTCATCAGTTCCCAATGCTGTTACAGCTCCCATTGCTACAAATCAATCTCCTCTTGCCTTGACTAAGATGCTTTCACAAGAGTTAGCCCTTTCTTTACTTCCTGAGGTAACCGAGGCGATCGAGGTCGTAACCCCATTTGAGCCCCCAGCCAAGAAATAAAAAGTGAACAAGGGAGAGAGGGTCACCACCACTTCAAAATGGGTAGCTTGCAAAGTCACAGTGGAGGAGCCTCCACCGAGTCTTGGCCCATACATGCAGGAGTATTTTGACTTCCTTCAAATGAATGTGGGGGCGATCTTGGGACCCCACACTATTCCCTAAGTGTTGGAAGCAAAGGAAGTCTCAAGTGGAGGGCTGATGCGCTACGCCGCCTGTCACGACCTATTAGTAAGTAATGCCCTTTTACCTTGATTCTTTTGCTCTTTCATAATCTAACTTGATCCATTTAACTTTTTAGGATGTGATGGGAATAATAAAGATGGGGGAAATGCTTCAGGCTTAGGAGGAAAGGAATGCCAAACTCGAGGGTGACCTGGCTACTACGATCGCTAAGGCACTAGAGCTGGAAAATAGGGTAATGAATGCTGAAGTCGCTCAGAGAGAAGCCAAGGAAGCCTAATCTTGTGAGGTGGCAAGTTATGAGGCCATCACAGCCAATCTTAACAAAGTGGTTGAGGAGTTGTTAAGAGCAAAACGTGACCTAGATGTGATACTTCGGGGTGCTGAGGCAGCTATACGATGAGCAAAAGTTGCAGCTCGGTGGGCTGAGGTTGTCGAGAAGGAACTTGAAGCGGTCAAGAAGGAAGTTATTTTGAAATAGGAGGAGGTTGCTCGAGTTAAGGCTGAGAACGCTGAGTTGGTTACGTTGGCAATAAAGAAACCAGAATCTGAAACCTTCTCTTCTTTCCTATTCACCTTGTGGGAGTGGCACCCAAATATAGACTTTTCCTTTTTCGAGAAGGATGCTCTTAAGGAGACAAAGGGCTTTGGGAGGAGAGCTACAAGAGCTGTGAGAGCCACCCCTTCTATCAAAAGTGCAAAGTCTACAAGTGGGGCTTCCCTTGCTGAAGATGCAATTCAAAGAGGAAACAATTTACAGGTCATGGTAGCCCTTGATAATCGAACGAAGGACGACCTGCCCACCTCATGTGTCAATCCTTCCTCCCATAAGGGCTCAGCTTCAAAAGACCAGACTTCTTAGGATTCAATCTTGTAATTTTGTATTTCATTTTTGAACTTCGTATTTAATCTTGGACTTTGTTTGAATTTGCCTTGTTGAAGGGGACATTAAATGAACCTTTCTATTTTTCCTTACCTTTCCAAATGCATTAGGCTAGATGCTTTATAGAAAATGTTGACGTCGAAGTTTGGTACTGAGCCAAACTCTTGCCAACGGGGGGATTCTTTCAAGATCTCAAGCTGTTAACTGGTTTAGACACAGAGAATCAGTAGAAAACACAAGAAAGAAAGGAAGAGCAGCAAGGAAACACTAGAGTTTAATGTGGTTCGGCCAAATCTGGATATAACCAGACCCTACGTCCATGGTAATGTAATATTATGAAAGTGTTTCTATAGAGTTTCAGCACTCATGTTTTCTTTTTTAGTAGGGTTTCTGCTAGTATACTTATATCTTTCCTTTTAGGGGGGACGGGCTCCTTCCTCATATTTATAGAGGAGAGGAGGTTACAATAGTAATTTCATATGTAGTAAATCTATTACATCAACATTTAATATA
>JANHAO010007074.1:0-20571 GCA_026873985.1 Saraca asoca
CAATCAATCTATCTGGATAGTTGAACTGCAAAGATTTTGGTAATTAGAAAGAAACAAAACTTCCCTGAGGAATCGACCCGTATTCACCAATTCTTTACTACAATTACACCGTGCGCTTGCAGCTATTTTAAAACATGCAACAAGTTTGTGCACATTAACGATCAAGGTCTACCTAGTCAGGATTGAGTGATAATATTGAAATTGACCTCACCTGACAATCAAGGTACGCTTGGTCAGGTTCGAAGACCTTGCCCAATGATCAAGGTACACCTAGTCGGGTTCAAGGAACAATACTAAAATCCTAACGATCAAGGTCTACTTGATCAAGATCGAGGGATAATATTGAAATCCTAACCTTACCTGATGATTGAGGTGAGTCTGGCCAAGTCCGAGCACCTTACCCGATGATCAAGGTACGCCTGGTCGGGTTCAAGGAACAATAATAAAATCTTGACAATCAAAGTCCGCCCGATCAAGATCGAGGGATAATATTGAAATCCTGACCTCACCTAATGATCAAGGTACACCTAATCAAGTTCAAGGACCTCACTTGACGATTGAGGTATGCCTAGTTAGGTTTGAGGAACAATACTAAAATCCTGATGATCGAGGTCCACCCGGTTAGGATCAAAGGATAATATTGAAATCCTGACCTCCCTTGATGATCAAAGTCCACTCGGTCAAGATCAATGGACAATACTGAGAAAACAAGAGGTCATGACCAATCAAAAGACCATAGGAGAAAGGCTTGATCATACTAAATCACAATTGCTAACAAAATTACAACTCCCAGTCCACAAAGCGAACTAAGAGTTGGAAGGCTTATGTTATGGGTGTTTTCGGGGTGAAATAAAACAAGCTCACCAAAAGCCCAATAAGATGCAAAACCCAATCACAAAGAGCCCAGGTCGAGGTTGATTAGTGAGAGTCACAGGCCACCAAGTACGAGCAAAGGATGAGAGCTGAGTGAGATCCGCTGAGGAAGACCCTGGCTCATTAACAAAAGCAAGCACCAAAAACGTCCTGTGAGAAACCCACTGAATGAACTTGGTGAGGTTGATCGGTGTGGCCTTGGGTTGCTAAGACAACAAGCCAAGAATATGTACAAAAGGACTAGTCAATAGCTAGAGACATGTGTCCCTTAACTAACAAATCATCATTCAAGACCGACACATCAGCCCTCCGAATATTCGATAATGATTCACCCAACATTTATTATCTGACGCCAAGCATTTAATGCCAGGAGCAGCGTATGTAATCATTTTACTATTTGTAAAATTACACTTGTAACCCTCCATGTGTCTATAAATAGCCATGTAGAACTGTTGCATGAGATAGAGAAGGAATTGCATGCAAGCACTCTGTTAGAATAGAGAGGAAAACCCCAATGAGAGAGCATTGTTGAAGTCCTATAAAACCATATAGAATAGCTATTCTTCGATTGAAAATATAGTTCAACATGGACGTAGGGGCCTAAATAGGCTTTAGCCAAACCATGATAAAACTTTATGTCCATTACTTCTCCTCCTTCCTCTCTTCTCTTAGTTTTCCTGATTTATACTTGCATTTTTAGCTTGTAGTTTGGAGTTTCAAGAACTAACTCTATTGACTGAAATATTAGATCCTTGGAACCAAATTTCACTGTCAACAGATAATATCTCTATTATAATGTCAATACCATGATCAGTAGCCACTAATTGTTCAGAAGCTAATGTAGAAACTTGAAATGGACCAGAATTGTGCCTGGTCTTCCTTCTCAAATTCTACAATATTCTTTTAATTTCTGGATCATATATTAGCTTAGATAATGAGAGGATCGAGTTAAGCACCAAAAAGCTCAATAAAAAAAATCAAAACCAAAAGAATTGAAATGGAAAAATAGAAAAATCCTACTAAATAATGGAATTTTGCAAAAATAGGTTGGGATCTACGATAAAGCACAAATCTTGATCAAAAGGCCAAAAGCTAGCAATCTGCCAAATTTAAGGTCCAAACACTACAAAAAAAATTTATGCTAATCCCCACCAGGAAAACTAGGAACAAACAAGGGTGAAAATAGGGGACAATGAACTAAAATTAAAAGGCTATTACTAATGCTAATATCCTAATACTAAATACTACTATAAACATATGGAAATTAATTAGCTAGTCCCCTACAACGAGACTAAAATTTGGTAGCTATGAAGACCGACAAAGATAAAGCTAAACTACATTAACTTATTGTATGGAGTCTCGAAATTGACCATCAAGTTGACCTAAAGTTTCTATCCAGATTTGACCTTGTCAAAATGTTTAGGCTATTATTTTGTGTTATTGTATGGACCACCTTTAAGACTTTTCTGGATTTGTTTTGGGGCTATTTTCCCTTTTTATTTCCCTTGTTTTTCTAGTGAATTAAGACTTGGATTGGTGTTGTTTTGCTGGCTTTTTGGCAAACTAATTTTGTTGAGCCTTGTTGGTTGAGTTGTTTGGCGTTATTTTTTTTATAGTTATTTTAGCTTATTTGCTTGATTTTTTGTTTAGGAGTTTAGTTGGGCTTGTTCGGACTTGAACGCAGCCCATTTTGGAGCCTAATTGCTATAAGGGGAGGCATGTTTCCCTAAACCATTCAGATTACTAAATTTGAGAATTTAGGAGTCTTCTTCCTTGAGTAAGTGCTCTCCTAGGGTTCCTACTAGAACTTGAAGACTTATCAAAGAGTTTCCTCTTTGTGGTGTCAATCTTCATCACTTATCACTCTCTTTCTATCTTTCTAGAGTATGGCATGAATATCTTTCTTTTTCTTCCAATTTTGGGTGCTAAATTAGAAGTAGATCTATAGGCTTCTCCAAGAGAGATCACATCATAGTACCTCTTAAGCTAAGAGATAGATTTTTTCTATCATGCAAGTTATGTGAACTTAGTAGAACCTTTGGATCAAATTGGATTGTATGGATTACCATTGGTGTTAAAGATCAAATCCAAAGGAGTTGCCTAAACATGATCTAAAAGACTTAATCGTGGGTTTGGTTAGAGAATTCATGAAATTGCTTAAAGATCAAATTGAGATATAACCTAGGATTCCGAGAACAATTCTTTAGAATGTATAATTTAAACTGTTACTTTAAATTCTATCTTGCTTAGGAATTAATGTGTAAACAACATGATTTGAGATTGGGAAAATTTTAATATTTCCACTATGCATACTTGATGCATATGATTAGCATATTTGATATGTTTAAATCCACTTTTCCAATCATATAGCAGAAATGGTGAAGGGCTAGGGAGTTAATTTCTTATATAGCCTCTTCAAATGTGATATTATTTATGTTGGATTTGATTGACGATGACTTCTTTTTCCAAAGTATGTTGCTAGGTTAGGGAAGGAAATTCATAGTCATTGTTATATGCAAAAAAAGGCCTTGAGAACTTGCAAGCCCCGAATGCACCAAAGGCTCTCAGTGAGCTTCGCTTCGTCCATCAAAAAGTGGCACAGTGAAGTCATCCCAGCATCATCTTACGAAGCAAGCCTCGCCTTGCGAGGCAGCAAGGCTGTGAAGCAGTGATGCAGCGATGTCATTCAGATACATCCTCTAGGTGACTCTCACCTCACGAGGTAACGATGCAGCTACCCAGTGAGAAGATCACAAGACCAGCTCGCCAAGCAGTTGATCATCTTGCTCAAGCTCGATAGCTCGCTACAACGGTTCCCATGATGCCCCCGAGCCAGGAATTCCCGCTCAAGGTGCCTAGCACCTCGCTTGGCGCAACTACACCAAGAAGTAGGCGCCAACAGGCTCAAGTCTACAGCCAACCTAAGGAGACCACTCTACTGCCTACATTCAGCAATGGCTAGTTTGTAGTCTTTTATTGTCTTTTCAATTTATAGCTTGATGTAACACAACTGTAGCTTGTAATTAATGCATGTAACTTTTCCTTCCTCTATAAATAAGATTGCATTGTTAGAAGAGGGAGAGAGGCCAACCCTATAAGTAGAAAATCTGCTAAAATCATTTACATTAATAAAATCTCTGTTGTGGACGTAGGGTCTAATACCTCCCAGATTTAGCAAACCACGTTAAATTCACTGCCTCTTCATCCCTTCTTCCTCTTGGTCCATCCTCTTTTGCACTTCGGAAGCAGCATTGGAACCTTGAACTCCTCCCCATTGGTTGAAGTTTGGGTCCTCCATATGAACCAAATTTCAATGTCAACATTTTGGTACCGTCTGTGGGGACCATCTGCTCTCCGAAGTCCCCATTGCAACCTAACAATGGCCAGAGGAAGAACTACTCAGAGCTCAACCACTCCAACCCTCCAATCGACGGACACTCCCGTTGTGGAGGCTCATTAACAATCTATTGCTGCTCCTAAAACTCAAGAGGCACAAATGTCTGGCCAATCTCATCCAATGCTCGAAAGCACGATAAGAGAGCTGGCGAAAACCATCAAAGCGTTGGCGCAAGTCCAAGCTCAAAGCACGCAGAGACAAGAAGAACTCATGACACACTCCAGCAGCTTTGTAAAGAGGCTCAAAAGGAAACTCATGAAGATCATGATAGCTAGCAACTGGGGCTCTTAACGAGCAGGGAGCTCTACCCCTCAGTCTAAGAAGCAGAACTAGATAATGGAGGAAGTCCTCCGCGAGCTTGAATGGCTAGAAAAGCATCTGTAGCCTCAGAGCCATCAGCCTCACCATGAGGAAAGCTCCCCATTTTCTATGGAGATCGAGATGCAACCTCTCCCACAGAAACTCAAAGTGCCCACAATCTCGCTACAGTGAATGGTCCTCACCTCGCTATAGCATTACTATGTAATTTCACTACAGTGAACAGTTTTCACCTCGCTACAGTATTACTGTGCAATCTCACTATAGTGAACAGTTTTCACCTCACTATAGCATTATTGTGCAATCTCGCTACAATAAAATCGAAACAAAACCAAGGGTGAGATGGCCTTGAGCCTACCTCGCAACACCCAAGGGTGAGACGGCCCCTGAGCCTACCTCGCGGTTACGAAAATAAAATCGAGGGAGAGATGGCCTTAAGCCTACCTCGCGGCTTCGAAAAAGAAATCGAGGCTGAGACAGCCTTGAGCCTACCTTGCAACACCCGAGGGTGAGACAGCCTTGAGCCTACCTCATGGCTTCAAAAATAAAATCGAGGGTGAGACAGCCTTGAGCCTACCTTGCAATGCCTGAGGGTGAGACGGCCTTAAGCCTACCTCGTGGCTTCAAAAACAAAATCGAGGGTGAGATAGCCTTGAGCCTACTTTGCAATGCCTGAGGGTGAGACGGCCTTGAGCCTACCTTGTGGCTTCAAAAACAAAACTGAGGGTGAGATGGCCTTGAGCCTACCTCGCGGCTTCGAAAACAAAATCGAGGGTGAGATGGCCTTGAGCCTACCTCATGGCTTCGAAAATAAAATCGAGGGTGAGACAGCCTTGAGCCTACCTTGCAATGCCTGAGGGTGAGACGGCCTTGAGCCTACCTCGTGGCTTCGAAAACAAAATCGAGGGTGAGACAGCCTTGAGCCTACCTTGCAATGCCTGAGGGTGAGACAGCCTTGAGCTTACCTCATGGCTTCAAAAATAAAACTGAGGGTGAGATGGCCTTAAGCCTATCTCGCAACACCTGAGGGTGAGATGGCCTTGAGCCTATCTCGCAACACCTGAGGGTGAGATGGGCTTGAGCCTACCTCACGGCTTTGAAAACAAAATCGAGGGTGAGACGGCCTTGAGCCTACCTCGTGGCTTCGAAAACAAATTTGAGGGTGAGACAGCCTTGAGCCTACCTTGCAATGCCTGAGGGTGAGACGGCCTTGAGCCTACCTCGTGGCTTTGAAAACAAAATCGAGGGTGAGACAGCCATGAGCCTACCTTGCAATGCCTGAGGGTGAGACGGCCTTGAGCCTACCTTGTGGCTTCAAAAATAAAACTAAGGGTGAGATGGCCTTGAGCCTATCTCGTAACACCCGAGGGTGAGATGGCCTTAAGCCTACCTCATGGCTTCAAAAACAAAATCGAGGTTGAGACAGCCTTGAGCCTACCTCACAACACCTGAGGGTGAGATAGTCCCTGAGCCTACCTCGTGGTAACGAATACTCAAACAGTACTCAAGTGAATGATTTTTACCTTGCCATAACAAAACAAAACTTTGATAAACTAAAACCTAGCCACCAGCCCACTACGGCACAAAGAAATTGAAACAAAATCATTATAACTTTCACATGAATTTCTCACAGCTTTCATGCGGATAAATTTCCACAGCTCTCATGTGGATGAATTTCACATGTCTTGAACGAGATTTCTTGGGCATAGCTTGCATGCGACCCCTCTCTCTCACTCATAACAGATTGAGCAGTCATGAAAATAAAGCGTAGCCGATTGCCAAAATGAGCATTTTATTGATCATCAAAAGTTTACATACAGTGATGTGTGAAGCATCTTATTATAGTATTCAAATAGAAGAAAGTATGGCCTAAAGTAGAACAGAAAGACGTCTAACATGACACTTTGGTTAAGGAAGGACACTGACTAAAGATACGAATCAAGCCTCAGAAACTTGCAACTCCCGATCTACAAAGCAAACCGAGAGTTAGGGGGCTTATGTTATATGCAAAAAATGGCCTCGAGAACTCATAAGCCCCGGATGCGCCAAAGGCTCTCAGGGAGCTTCGCTTCACCTATCAGAAAGTGGCATAGCAAAGTTGTCCTGACATCATTCTGCAAAGCAAACCTCACCTTGCGAGGCTGTGAGGCTGTGAAGCAGTGATGCAACGAGGTAATTCAGATACATCCCCGAAGCGACTCTCACCTCACGAGGCAACGACGCAACTACCTAGCAAGAAGATCACAAGACCAGCTCGCCAAGCAACCGATCATCATACTCAAGCTCGATAGCTCACTACAGCGGTTCTCGTGATGCCCCTGAGCCAGGAATTCCCACTCGGGGCACCCAGCACCTTGCTTGGCACAACTGCACCAAGTAGTAGATGCTGACAGGCTCAGGTCTATAGCTAACCTAAGGAGACCACTCTACAGCTTACATTCAGCAACGGCTAGTTTGTAGTCTTTTATTGTCTTTTCCATTTATAGCTTGATGTAACACAATTGTAGCTTGTAATCAATGCATGTAACTCCTCCTTCCTCTATAAATAAGATTGCATTGTTAGAAGAGGGAGAGAGGCCAACTCTATAAGCAGAAAGTCTACTAAAATTATTTACGTTAATAAAATTTTCGTCGAGGACCTAGGGTCCGGTACCACCCAGATTTAGCCAAACCATATTAAATTCGCTGTCTCTTCATTCCTTCTTCCTCTCGGTCCATCCTCTTCTGCACTTCGGGAGCAGCATTGGATCCCTGAACTCCTATTACTCACATAGAGCCTTCGTCAATCCTCCTGTCTCCATTGGCTCACAATGAAATCTACAAGTATGAGAAGATTTAGTTGGAATACTAGGTCAAGGATCAATCGGTCTTTAGCTACTTGAGTAAAGAACTAGAAAACTTGAAATTTGTTATAGAGAATATGAAGAAATTCATGGAGCAGAAAGATACATTATGTTAGCCTAGGTTATCCTAGCCATAGATATTTCTTAGTTTTGATGTTGAAAAACAATTGTAATCATTTTTTTCACATTATTACTTGATATTATACTGTATTACTTATATTAATTTGTCTTGTAGGTTCAAAGAAAGATGATTCAAGAGATCCAAGAATAATTTTAGGAATTATTTTATTTTGATAGGATCTTTTGTAAATGAATTTGAAAAGACCTTTGATTCAAACAAACATTTTCAAAATAAGGTAGAAAAACCACTTGAAGAAAACAAAATTTTATAAAACTGTTTTTCACTTCATAAATTGATTTCCACATCAATTTTTATTTTAAAAAATCTATATACATCAGTTCTATAAAGAACAGTTTTCAAACTAAATGTTAGGAAAATTATCTACTTCGATGCAGTAATCAATTCAAAACTATGAATAACAGATCGCACTTCAATTACCACACCAATTAATTAGTTGTAACCATCCTAAATTGATACTATAATTGATTCAACAACTTAAAGTTAGTTATTCTATTATAGACAGTTACAACAGTTACAAAAGCCCAACTACCTTCATTATTTAAACTAGTTTTCATAGTTTTTTTTCATATTTGTTGATGGTGAATTTTGGTTGTACCTAATCTAGGTAACTTGAGGGGGTTCTTTTGGGAACCAAGCTATTATCCGATTGTTAAGATAGCAAGAAAGTGTAGAATGGCTAGAGGAAGAAGGAGAAGAGTGAAGAAAATAGCAAGGGTTTAACGTGGTTCAACTAAAATTGGGGAGCACTAGTTCCTACGTCCATGGTAGCATTTTATTTATCTGAGGACAATTTTGTAGAGTTTTAGTATCGTATTCTCTTCTTTTCTACAGAGGGCTCCTTTCTCTTATTTATAAAGGAGAGGAGGCTACACTGGTAAATTTACAAGTTGTGTTTCTGTTACATCAAATAATAAATGTACAAGACAATCTAAAGTACAACAAGTTAGCTTTTGTAGACTACTAGTTGACTTATGTGAAATGCTTTCTGTGGGTGGGACCCTTAGGTTGCATTTTGTAGGTTAGTAGTGCAAATTATCCATTAGCTATATGCGTGACCTCAGCATGCTTCAAGCTGGGTGAGACATTGCGGGCTATCTTTGTTTTATGAGGTCAAACTTGAACAGATCATGAGCTCAAGCCATTGACAAGCTAAGACTTGTTATTGGTAAGCTGAAGGCTACTGCTTAGTGAGCTGGTTGCTTAGCAACCTCACGGCAACCTCACGGTCAGGCAAGCTAGGCCTTTTTGTTGGACTTGATTTCTGCTGGACTTTTGCCAGCCCATCATGTGATACTGAATTTCACCCATAACATCATCCTCCCAACTCTCAGTTCACTTCATAGATTGGGAGTTATAACTTGCTGGTGCAGTCTTCTTTCATAAGTTACCTTCTAGTCATAGTCTTTAGCCAGCCTATCATTTCATCTTCCCTAGGCCATACCTTTTGCTATACGAGTCTCATTACCATGGATGAGTCTACCTCATTTTCGTCCAAAGCATTTAATGAAAGTGGTTGGGGGTTAATTTCTAGACTCTTCGGTGAGAGTAAGCTGCTCTTATTTAAGATGGAAGAAGCCTTCCTTCCTTCTTCAAAGATCTGATGGGAACCTTCATTAAGCCCCTCACTCTTCTGATGGTTCACTTTTCCAGTGAGGTGTGCATGGTCTACTACATAGGAAGCCTTCTTAGGTGATTCTCCTTTTTTGAGAATAAGGGAAGATCTTTTGTAAATCTTAGATTATTTCCTCATGATGATGTTGTGGGGTTGAACCTTTCCAACTACTCTGGTCTGCTTTCTTTGAATCTTCTATACTGAGTAGAGAGTTAGAGAGGAGTTTCGAACCAAGAAGGGCAGCTAGGGAAAGAGTTGAAGAGGAAAAGTACCCATTGGCCCTTCTGTTAATTGAGGCTCTCCTCCGGAGCACCAATCTCTCTCCCAGAATGTATAGCTGTAGTGTGCCTGACTTATTTTTTAACTCTTTCTGATTTGTATTCTAAATTTTCTAATGTAATTTCACCTTATTGAGGCTTTTAAATGAAAGAACCATTCTTTATGATTCTTGCTTGTTATGCTGAATATTTTGCATAATTCAAATGAAAACATGAGTTCTTGTAAATCATAATAAAACAAATGTCTTAGAAAACCAATCAGTTATATTTGTTAATAGATCTCAGAACAAAAAGCTTGAGTAATGAATAATATAAAAATAGATTGTCTAAAGATTGCAAGAATTAGATCACATGAAAGCTACGAGCATTAAGTTGCATGAGAGTTGCCAGCATTAGGTTACATGATAACTATAGGCATGAAGTCACACGATAGCTGCGAGCATTAGGTCACATGAGAGCTGCGAGCATTAGGTTACATCAAATCATAGTTAGTTGATAAGTTTCTGGAATAAGCTCTGGTGGCCTCAGCTCGAAAGCTGGCAATTGTACTAGAATGAGCTCCAATAACCTCAGCTTAAAAGCTAGTAATAGCACTAGAATGAGCTTCAGTGACCTCAGCTCAAAAGTTAGCAATTGTACTAGAATAAGCTCCAATAGCCTTAGCTCAAAAGCTACCAATAGTACTGGAATAAGCTCCAGTGGCCTCAGCTAGAAGGTTGGCAATAATACTGGAATGAACTCCAGTGGCCTCAGCTCGAAAGCTAGCAATAGTACTGGAATGAGCTCAGTAGCCTCAACTCAAAATTGTACTGGAATGAGCTCTAGCAGCCTTAACTCAAAAGCTGGCAATTGTGTAAGGATGCATGAAAGCTATGCCTATGTAATGTACAAGTGCCCTAGGTCACATGAAAGCTATGCCTTGGCAACCTTGCTATATGATGGGTGACTAATCTACCAGATTTGAGAACAAATTATTTTTGCCACAACACTTTGTAAAAAGTTTGATCAAAAACCAACAAAAGAGATCAAAAAGCATTCATTGACTCTCAAAACCCATTACAACATCGATATATAAATCAATATATGACTCTCATTGTAGCAGCCTCTTTTCACTTAGGGTCCCACTGGGAAGGCTCAGGTCGCTGCCTTGGAGGATGCACTACATAGATTTACAAATGACCCCTCCTGATGAGGTCCTTGATAGCATCCCTAAGTTCCTCACAATTTGAAGTGTCATGTCTGACCTCATTGTGATAAGTGCAAAATTCTTACTTGTTTCTTTGCCTATAAGGAGTCTTTATAGGGTTAGGCTTCTTGAAGTCTTCTCTTTCCCTTTCCGCTATGAATTTCCTATCTTGGGTGTCCAATAGGATGCTATAATGCTCATGGCGAGCTAGGGGCTAAGGCTACTCTCCCTTGGGCTTTCTGGGCTTCCTAGTAGCATCCACATTTCCCTTCTTCTTGTTATGGACGGAACCATCTTTCTCATCCTTTCATTCAGGCTTTCCCGAACTAAAGGTTTCTTCCTATTTGATCTGCTTGGTGGCTCACTCATAAAACTTGGTCATAGGTTTTTGTATAGCTTTCCATTCTTACGGAGTGCTACAGAGATCATTGCCAAGATGGTTTCTTTAGATGGATTCTCCACCAAGTTGGCTTCAAGTCTAAACCTGGCAATTTAATCCTTTAATGACTCTTGCTTACGCTGGAAGATCATTGAAAGGTGACAGGGGGCATGAGTTGCCTCTTCAATGCTCAGCACTGGTTGATGAACTTTTGTTGACACTCTTCCCAACTACCTATCAAGCGAGCTAGAAGGCTTCTGAACCAGGTTTAAGGTACACTTCCTAGTGTAGTTGAGAAAACTTAACATTTAACAAAAGGATCAATTGTCTGCAAATCCATCTGAACATTGAATGTGTCCAAATGGTCATAAGAATTAGCATCTCTATTATACAGGGGAATCGCAGAGACTTTGAGCTTAGGAAGGAGGGGCTGAGTTTCAATCTCTTTGGAGAACGGTGACCTGTCCTCGAAATGAGCTTGATCACTCGGAGCTCAAAGACATTCTTCCAACTGGCTCATTTTTTGATATAACTCTTCCAACAGCAAGTCCTTCAGCCCAGATCATTATCTAGAAAATTGCTATCCCTTTGACTCTCCTAGTCATGAGAGAGACAACCCGGAGTGTGTTGTTGTGAGTTACGACCTAAAAACTGATTGGCTCTACTCAAACATCTAGCTTGCTACTACTAGGGAACATTCCCAGATGTAGTGGCTTCATTCTATCCTTGCAAGCCCTGAGCTTGTGCTTATGCTAGTGTGGTGACAGCTTTAGTTAGCTCTCCCATCATATTTCTAGCTTATCCTAACGTTGAAGCTAGGTTTCCGTTTCGTCAGTCTCAAGGATAGTAACGGTAGGCTGATGATAAGCTGAAGGGGGCAAATCATTGGCAGCTTGAGTAACAGAAGACCTTGCTATATAACCTTCAAGTTAGTTAATAACAACATTTGAATTCCTAATAGCCTTTCCTCTGGCCATTACAACTGAACAAAATTTACCAGAAGAACAGAGAGACAATCAAAGAACAGATGGGTCCCACCGGGCATGCCAAAATGTTGACAATGGATTTTGGTCCTGCCTAATCTAGCCAACCTGAGGGGGTTTTTCAGGACCCAAGCTGTTATCCAATTGTTAAGATAGTAAGAAAATGTAGAATGGCCGAAGGAAGAAGGAGAAGACTGAAGAATATAGCAAGGGTTTAACATGGTTCAACTAAAACTGGGTAGCACTAGTCCCTACATCCATGGTAGAATTTATTTATCTAAGGACAATTTTGCAGAGTTTTGGTACTATATTCTCTTCTTTTCTACAAAGGGCTCCTTCCTCTTATTTATAGAGGAAAGGAGACTGCAATGGTAAATTTACAAGTTATATTTCTATTACATCAAATAATAAATGTACAAGATAGTCTAAAATACAACAAGTTGACTTTTGCATACTACTAGTTGACTTGTGTGAAATGCTTTCTATGGGTGGGACCCTTGGGCTGCATTTTGTAGGTTGGTGGTGCAAATTGTCCACTGGCTATATGCTCGACCTTAGCAGGCTTCTAGTTGGTGAGACATTATGGGCTATCTTTGATTTATGAAGTTGAACTCGAATAGATCGCGAGCTCGAGCCATCAACGAGCTAAGACTTGTTACTGGCGAGCTGGAGGCTACTGCTTAACAAGCTAGTTGCATAGCAACCTCACAGTCAAGCAAACTAGGCCTCTTTGTTGGACTTGATTTCTGTTTGACTTTTGCCAGCCCATCTTGTGATATCGAATTTCACCCATAACAATATTCAAGTGTGAAAACATCTGAGAAAAAGTGCTAACAAGTTTTCTCTCTACCTCATCAAGTTTTTGAGATTTAATCAAAAGCTTTTGGATCAAAAGTTAATTGAGTTCCTCTTAGATTGTTTAAGATTTTCATCTCAAACCAGTGGTATTGTATTTTACAATTCTTCTTATTTCTATTTCTTTGTTTAAGATTTCTAGGGATTTAGAAATCTGTATAGGTTAGCAAGAGCCTATCAAGTTTTGTGTTTTTGTTTAGGTTTAGAATAGCCTGTTATAATTCTTCTAGGTTAGTAAGAAGCCTATGTATTTTCTTATCTGTTTCATGTAAACTAGCATTTCAGAAGCCTGGTAAATCCTAATAGTTTTCTTTTAATCAAAGAGGCCTTTCGGTTGAGAAAGATCAAGTGGAGTAGACTTGGATTGCGATTTTAATTCAAGTTGAACCACTTTAAAAATCTTTGTATTAATCTTTATCATTCCGTTACACAAAAAACTCTAGATTTTTAATCTTTTATTATTTGTTTGAAAATTTTAGTATATTAAATCTATTCTCTACATTATTATTGAATCTAAATATAACACAAAGGTGTATATAAATTCTCTAGTGAGAAAAGGGCAAGATCCAAAGTTCTTTAAAATTTTAACTCTGATTATTTTTAGGGACTTGATAGTTGATATCAAAGCTTTGGCTCTTGATACACCTTTGTTTCATCAAAATATGGATTCAAACTTAGCTATTTTCTCTGATTGCCCATCTTCTATAATCCACCTTTTTTTTATTCTGAAAATTTTGATTTCAGGAAATTTAGAATCAAAATCTTTATTGAGGATTTAGACATTGAAATGCTAGGAATTCTAGAATCGGGTTATGAATGCTCTATGATTTCTATTAATAGAATTTTTGAACAAAAATCCAAAATGTTATAGACTAATGAATGGGAAAGAAAACACTCTCTTACTTCTAAACTGAAATGGATCATTGTTAGTACATTGCCTATTAATGAGTTTTCAAGGATTTTAGAATGTAAAATAGGAAAAGAAATTCTAGATATGCTTGATGTTACCTATAGCTATAGAATTAAAGTTGAGTGCAAAGAAAAAGAAGAACACTGTCTCATAGCTAAGCATAATGAAAACCTATAGGTTTTGTAGTATCTCTTATCTTATTGTAATTCTTATGTCAGTGATTCTACTAGCAATTCAAGTGATCAAATAGATGATGATGATCCTAATGATCTATATGAAGAAATTTACGAAGCACTTACCAAAGCTAATAAGGAAATAAATAAATTAAAAAGTCAAAATGAAAATTTGTAGAGAAATTTGAAAAAGAAAATGTTGACTTAAATGTATTAGCTAAAAAGTTAGTCAGTGAAAACAAAGTATGTGAGCTTTGTGACTCTTACAAGCTAGAGATAGAGAGATTGAATAAGATGCTACAAAATTTTGCTGACAGTAATGAAAAACTAAATGACATGCTTGAAAACCAGAAAAATGTTAAAAATAAAAATGGTTTAGGATATAAACAACAACTTAAAGGATCTAAGAAATGGAACCCTACCTATATCACTTGCTATTATTGTAATCATAAGGGACACCATATCAGAGACTGCCTATTTAGGAATGGTATATATATTCTAAAGCCAAATGAAGAATTGGTTTGGTTACTAAAAATATCTACTATTAAGTAAGGTTCTACTTTATGTACTAACTGGTTTGGACCCAAATTTTACTAGGTACCAGCCAAGCAAACTTGATTTTAATCTTTACAAGTATATGAGAGAGAAGAGAAAGCAACTCATGATACAAAATAAAAGTTGCAAGATAGACTTTGATAAACTCCCTTTAATTCTCTATAAATTTGCTTATCTCTTATGTTTGATTTGTATATTGCAAGTACTGAATTAAGCATTGGAGATGTTGCTAAATTTGTTTTGTAGGTACATAGAGAGAATTCAAAACCTCAAGAGATTTGAGATGCCTTTTTAGAAAACACCTCAGAAAAATTGAAATTATGAACACAATAATCAATTTATTAACCGATGTCATTTATCCATGTTTTCTGTATGAAATTTTAATCGATGTCACAATCAATGCACTTCTAATTTTTTTTTTAAAAAAATAATCTTAAGCATTGATGTATACTTTGATTTAGACCAATTTCCAAACTTTTGAGAAGGTTGAAAATTTTTCATATTTTTCCAAAAATTTTGGGTAAATCGATTACACAATCGATGTGAAAAATAACACTCATACACACACCGATGTCATAATCGATGCTCATATGAATATCAATAAACAAATTCATACTGAAATCAATGCATTACTGAATTTTTGCTCTCTACATTGGTGCACACATCAATTTAAGGCATAATACTATAAATACCGAAATCAAAGTCCAACCCATTTCTACAATAACCCTCAGCCCCCTATTCTGTTTTCTCTCAGCACTCCTCTTCTAAAATCTCAAAAATCTTCTTTCTTAAAGTAATTTCCATCAAATTTCTTCCACAAAAACACCAAAAATATCATTCCTTACCATCCTAACTGATTGATTTCTGGAAAATCATTCCAAAATCAAAAATCCCAAATTCAACCTAGAAAAACCCTAAGTACTGAAAAACCACATTTCTCATCAACAATCAATAATGACAAAGAGAATCAAGATTACTGCAAAACACAAGGACAAATCCCTAGTGAGACCTACACAATCAAATGAAGAAGAGTCATTCTTCATGTCATCAAATGAGTATGCTTACTACCTTCCCTTTGAGAATAGGAAAGTTGAACCTCTGAAATGTTTTAGTGATCAACTATTCAAAACAACCCATTTACTTGAATTATTAGCTAAGTACAAGCTTGAAAAAAATTTTATCTTCAAAGATACAACCTATATAGGCTTGTAAAAATGTTTTATACTAACTTAGCTGATGCTAATAGTAAATTATCCTATTATGTGATGCATAAACACATTGTGATTAACACTGAAATTTTTGCAAATGAATTTGGAATGGACAATTCAATGCCAAAGTTACTATAGGATCATTTAATCAATATAGTAAGGAACTGGTAGTTAGAATGCTATTTCCCTACTCCACCCCAAAGGATGTCAGTGGGAGATTATTAACAACTGGCCTATCTCCTGAAGATAGGATTCTGCACTATGCTCTATGCAAAGTTATTGTGCCAAGGATCACCAACTTCACTCAAATTATGGAAGGTGATTTGTTTTTGATGTGGATTGTCAAAAATCAACTGGAATTCAATTTCCTTATTTTATTTTGAAATATATGAGTGAATGTTCTAAAAGAACTAATATTGAATATCTTCCATATGGTGTGATCCTGACACCATTTTTTACAAAAGTAAAAATAAAGATTTTTGATGAAATTTCATCTTTTCCTCCAAATGCAATCACAATGATTACTTCATTACATTTTTATAAAATGGATTTCAAAGAAAATGGACCAACGAAATACCTCTCCCTACACAATCTTCTAGTCAAACATCAACCTAAGCTACAGTTTCAACTAAAATAGAAGCTAGACTGACTGCACTAATTGAAAGGATGGACAAACATACAATTGATCTGGCAAAAAAGATAACTAATTCTCAAGATTCATGGTTCAATATTATGGAAGAAAGAATGTCTATTTTAGAAGAAAAATGTGACAAAATAGATAAAGAAATGAATCAAAGACTTAAATCCCTTGAAGAATGTTGACGGTGCAATCTGGTTCTGGGCCAAACTCCAGCTAACAGAGGATTCTTTTTAGATCTCAAGCTGCAATCTAGTTCTAAGGTAGTAAATGAATGTAGAAGGCGAGAAGAAGAGGAAGAGCAGTAAAAAACATAAAGCTTTTAATGTGGTTCAGCTAAATCTGGATAGAACCATACCTACATCCATAGTAGTGTATTGGTCTAAAAGTATTTTTATAGAGTTTCAGTATGGTAGCTTCCATCTCTCTAACATTCATCTTCTTCTTTCTATTTATAGATAGGAGGGTACAATTGTAATTTTACATGCAATAAATCTATTACATCAAACATTTACTGTATAAGATAGAATGGACAGACCAAATCCTGCAAGTCGACTATTATAGATCATCTTCTGTGAATAGGCCCCATGTTTCTGCTGGGTAGTACATATGTTGGTCTTCTACTTAACAAGCTCCTGGGCTTCTGGTCACACCTCGCAAGCTAGATCCTTCGGTCTGGGGGAGCTATTGTCTTCAACATGGAAAGGTCGAGCTCATTCTCATTGGGGCAAGCTCGAGCGGAGGAGGTCGCTAATGACGTGAGCTAGGACTTAGTGCTCTAAGCGTTTTGTGAGCTGAATGCTCACTGTGCTGGGGCCACTTGCCAGCCTATTAAGGAGGTTCTAGATTTCACATATAACATAAGCCCCCCAACTCTCAATTCTCTTTGCGGGCTAGGAGTTAAAACTTTTTGGAGGTTGTTCAATCAAAGTCTTCACCAAATTTGTTGCTTCATCTATTCGAGGCCAAACTTCCCATAGTATGTGCCTCACGATCATTAGTGAGTCAACCTCATTCTTTTCCAAGGAAATAAATGAAAGTGGTTGGGAGATTAATCTGGATTCTTTGATGAAGCTGGGCTTGCCTCTATTTAGGGTAGAAGAAATTCCTTTTGCTTTTTTATTGAACAAATCATGAAAATCCTAGATGAGCCTCCCTTACTTCCAACATTCTGTCTCTCCACCATGGCATGTATGGCCTTTTGCATAAGAAGTTTCAAAGACACAACTTCTTTGGTAACATGGAATGATCTCTTATGGATCTCAGATTATGTCCTCTCAGCTTCACCTTGAGATTTTTGCCCTACCGACCAAGCTCCTACCGCTTCTTGGGTTACTCTCTTTATGAATTAGAAGAGGAGCTATTGGCTGAGAAGATTGAGGAGCAATAATGCTCGTTCCCTCTCCGACTGGCAAGAATCAAGTTAAGGAAGAGCTTTCCATTAAGGAAGGAACTTGAAGAAAAAATTTGAGTAAGCTCGGGAGCTAAGGCTCACCTTTCAGTGGCTGGCTTTCTAATTGGTGGGAGCTTTCTTCCTATACGGTAATGTTTTTTCCAAAAGGAGCTAATTGTAGCCTTCCTCTGACTTGTATTTTGGCTTTTCTGATCTGTTATCTAAGTTTTCTAATGTAATTTTACCTTGTTAAGTCTTTTTAATGAATAAAATCTTCTTTTGTGACTTTTGTGCACTGTTCTTTAGTTTTTTGCATCCATAAACAATAACGCAAACTCTTGCAGTTCATGATGAAATACTTCAAATAGCCAATCAGCCAAATTCCCTAGCAAGCAATAAGCATGAGAGAAACATCTCGCAAATAAACATTGTATGAGCATATCACATAAGAACCATAGCTTAGCAAAAAATCACATGAGAGCTACAAACATTGGTAGCCTTATTGCCTAGGCAAATAATCAGGTCAATTCTTGTGTTTCAGCAAGCATACAGCTATGCTAGCACTGAGTAAGTTTATTTTGAGTGTCTTCACGCCTTAGTGAGCACGCAGCTATGCTGGTTAAGTGAGTTTATTTTGAGCATTTCCATGCCTCAGTGAGCACGCAGTTATGCTGGTTAAGTGAGTTTATTTTGAGCATTTCCACACCTTAGTGAGCCTGCAGCTTAACTGGTTAAGTGAGTTTATTTTGACCGTCTTCATGGCTCAGTGAGCATGCAACTTAACTGATTAAGTGAGTTTATTTTGAGCATCTCCATGCCTCAGTGAGCACACAGCTTAACTAGTTAAGTAAGTTTATTTTAAGCTTTTCCACGCCTCAGTGAGCTCACAACTCAACTGGTTAAATGAGTTTATTTTGAGCATCTCCACACCTCAACGAGCCCATAGCTCAACCGGTTACTTCATCAATTCATCTTCGGAATGAGCTTCGGGGGGCTCAACTGGACCAAAGGCCATGGTTGGGACAAAGTCACTTGAGAGATTTAAAAAAATTGACCACATGTGAGCTACGAAATTATGAATATCAATGGCAAGAGACAGACTAGAGAGAAATGAGGATAACAACACCAAGATAATCAGCAAATAACTTTCAATAGAGACAAAGGAAAGTATTTACATTAACTCTCAAATTTGAAAAACATTATCAATGCATAACTCTAACTGAACCCCCTTGCTCTTGGTTAGCATCTCATTGGGAATGCTGAGATCATTGCCCCACAAGCTACATAACATATTCTCTTAGTCGGCCCCTTCTGATCAGGCCTTCAATTGCATCTATAAGGACTCGACAATTTGAGGTGCCATGGCTGGCTTCATTATAATAAGTGCAAAACTTTTCATAGTTCCTACACCTGTAAGGGATCCTGGAAGGCACAGGCATCCTGAAGTCCTCTCTATCCCTTTCTATCATGAAAATCCTATCTTGAGAGTCCAATAGGATGTTGTATTGCTCGTGGTGATCTGAATGCTGGGGTCACTCACCCCAAGGATTTTTGGACTTCTTTATGTTTCACTCGACAGAGTGATCACCCTGGTTTACATTGCCTCTCTTCTTGCTATGGGAGGAGCCAGCTTTCTCATCCATCCGATTAAACTTTCCCGAGCCAAAAGTCTTTTCCCACTTGATCTGCTTAGCAGCTCGCGCATAAAACTTAGCCATATCCTTTACCGGGTACTTGTACAAGCTTTTGTATAGCTTTCCATCTTTGCGGAATCTTGTAGAAATTGTTGCCAGCATAGTTTCTTCAGATGGATTCTCCACTGAATTGGCTTCTAGCCTGAACCTGGCAATGCAGTCTTTCAGCGACTCATACTTGTGTTAAAAGATCATGGCGAGATGGCAAGGGGCCCAAGTTGTCTCTTTTGTGCTTGGTATTGACTGATGAACTTCTATTAACAATCTTCCTAACTACAAATTGAGCAAGCCGGGAGGCCTCTGAACCAAGCTCAAGGTACACCTCCCAACGTAGCCAGGAAAACCTAACATTTGACTAGAGGGTCAGACGTTTGCAACTCCATTTGAACATTGAATGCATCCAGATAGTCATACGGGTCAGAGTCCCCATTGTACAATAGAATCATGGGGATCTTGAGCTTGAGGGGGAGGGTCCGAGCTTCAATTTCCTCGGAGAGTGGCGACCTTTCTTCATAGCAAGCTTGATCACTCGAAGCTCGAAGGCGCTCTTCTAGCTAGATCATTTTTTGAAACAACTCTTCAACCAATAGGTCTCGTGCCCCCGATTGTTGGCTGGAAGATTGCTGGACTTTTTGGTCTTCACGATCATGAGAGCTATGACCTGGAGCTTGCTCTTGCAAGCAGCAGGCTGGAGAATTCTCCTAATCAGCATTGCCCAAACATCCAACTTGCTACTGCTAGTGAACATTCATGGGAGCAGCAACTTTAGCCTACTTCTACACACCTTGTGCTAGCGTTGTGACTGCTCTAGTCAGTTCTTCTATCATATTTTCCAATCTTTCCTGATGTTAGAGCAAAATCTGCACTCCATCAATGCCATTGGCAGCAACTATGATGGGAGTAGTGGACGAGTTTGTCATTGACACATGACCTTTTGGAGTACTAGGTGATGTATATGTTTAAAATATCCGTAAGTGAACGACGTAGTTGTAGCTAGTACTGACAAATACGGGTCGATCCCACAGGGAAGCTATTTTAAGTACTAGAAACTTTACAACTCAACTATCCAAATCAAATAAAAGAAATAGATAAAGAGGAATGAAAGAAAGAAAAACAGAAAATAAAAGAAGAAATT
>JANHAO010007075.1:0-20578 GCA_026873985.1 Saraca asoca
TTGAGATAGAACTTTAAGTCTTTATTTTTGTGAAGATAATGTTGATTTATTAGGATAAAGTTGAAGAGTTTTTTCCTTATCTTATTAAGATAGTTTTGCCTATAAATATAGTTTGTTTCAAGTTTTGTAATGCAATAAAAAATTGAGAAAAAGAAATAAGCTAGCAAGGTTGTGAATTTAAATAAAGAGTTCCTTTGTATATTGAGTTAAAGTCATAATCAATAAATTTCTCTTTTCTCATATTCTTCTCCAAAATTCTTCTTTTTATTCTTTTGTTTCCAACATCTGGTATCAGAGCTCGGTTGTGATATGGCATCAAATTCAATCCAATTGTAGCTTCCTAAATTAAGTGGCAAAAATTATGATAAATGAAGTGTCCAGTTGAGAGTATTCTTCAAATCCTGAGATTTGTGAAATTTGGTGGAGACTAGTTATACTGAAGTACAGGACCAAATAGAGTTTGATGCCATGGAGAAAGAAAAGAAAGATGCATTAGTGGAGACTCGAAAGAAGGATAAAAAAGTATTATATGCAATTTTTCAAGCTGTTGAGGAATAAATATTTGGAAAAATATCATGTGCGAATGCAGCAAAAGAGGCGTGGGATATTTTGCAAAAATCCTACAAAGGTGATGATCGTGTCAGACAAGTGCAGCTACAAACATTACGAGGCAATTTTGAGTCATTACGCATGACTGACCCAAAATCAATTTCGACTCTTTGATTGAGTCTAGTTCGTAGTCAACCAATTGAGGGTTAATCGTGAAGAAATTCCAAACACTAGAGTTATAAAAAAGATCTTGCAATCTTTGACTACAAAGTTTGATTACGTTGTTGTAGCAATTGAAGAATCACAAGATATATCAACCATGTCAATGGAGGGATTGATGAGTTCGTTATGTTCACATGAGCAACGCATGAATCAGAAAGTCATAAGCTCAAGTCCCGAGTAAGCTTTGCAAAGAATGATGAATCACCAAAATCATGAAAGCTACCAAGACGGTCGAAGTCGTGGTGGACAAGGACGAGGATGAGGATGAAGACAAGGATGTGGAAGAGGTGGATATTCTAATTTCGCCAACAAAGAAAAATCAAGTGATAGTAATTCTCAAAAACATCAAGGAGGTCACAATGGAGCAAGTAACAGATCTAATGTTCAATGTTTTAGATGTAAAAAATATGGACATTATCGAAATGAGTGCTATACCAAGATGCCAGATAAGTTGCGGAGCATGCTAATACCATAGATGCGGAAGAAAACCTAATGCTCGTGTGCAAATCAAATGAGCCAGATATGGAGTATACATATACATGGTATCTTGATACTGAATGTAGTAATTACATGTGTGGAAGAAAGGAGTTTTTCTCATATCTAGAGGAATCTATACGTAGAGAAGTAAATTTCAGGAATAAATCCAAAATTCTTGTTATGGGTAGAGGTGACATCAGCATTAAATCTAAAGATGACACAAATGTTACTATTGTTGATGTTTATTTTGTGCCAAGTTTTTATTGGAACTTATTGAGTATGGGCCAACTTTCTAAAAAAGGACACAAAATTGATATCTAGAATGGAGTTTGCACAATCAAAGGCAAAAATGGCAAAATGATTACAAAAGTGCAAATGACAAAAAATCATATGTTTCCTCTCACCTTGCAAATAGGAACATTGATAAATTTTTTAACAATGTTGAAAGATGAAGAATAGTTGTAGCATTTTCAGTATGCTCATTTCAACTTTCATGGGCTGAAACTATTGGCTCAAAAAAAGATGGTAATAGGTTACTAATAATTAAAGCTCATGATCAACAGTGTGTAGGATGTATTCTTGAAAAACAACACAGGGACTCTTTTTTAGTTGGAAAAGGTAGAAGGGCCAAGTAACCTTTGGAGTTAGTGCACATAGATATATATGGCCCGATTGAGGTAGAATCACTTGGACATAAAAGATATATTTTAATCTTTGTAGATGATTTTACTATAAAGACTTTGGTATATTTTCTTAAAGAAAAATCAGAGGCCTTTGAGAAATTTAAAAAATTTAAGACTTTTGTAGAAAAATAAAGTGATTATTATGTAAAAACCTTAAGATCCAATAGAGGAGGAGAATTCACTTCAAATAAATTTTTAAATTTCTACAAAAGCCAAGGGATTCAACATCAATTAATAGCCAATTATACACCTCAATAAAATAGTATAGCTAAAAGAAAAAATATAATAATTTTTGAAATGACCCGAAGCTTATTGAAAGCTAAAACTCTGCAAAGCCTTTTTAGGTAGAAGCTATTGCCTATGCTATATTTTTATTAAATAGGTGTCCCACAAAAAGTGTTCTTCGAAGAACCCTAAAAGAAGCTTAGAGTGGTAACAAGCCAGAAGTCTCTTTTTTGTGTGTATTTTGGTGTCTTGCATATCCACATATTCCGGATGAGCGAAGAAAGAAACTAGATGATAAAAGCCAAAAGTGCATTTTCATCGGCTATAGTGAAGTGACCAAAGGTTACAAATTATACAATTCTGTAACAAAAGAAGTGACTGTGAGTAGAAATGTCTAGTTCATTGAAGATCAAGCATGGGCATGGAATCAAAGAGATGAACAATAATAAGGTGTTATCATAGAAGATAAACCAAAGTCAATGGAAACAAAAAAACTTTCACCGACAGTTCATTCCCTAGAAATTTTTCTACACTAATAATAGTTTCGGAGACATCAAAGCATCCTCAACGAACATGAGTAATGCTAGCTCATTTGCAAGACTATATGGTTACATATGATAATGATCATGAAGATATTGATGAAACTATTGTAAACTTTTACCTGTTTACATATTGTGAACCAGTTTCTTATGAAGATGCAATAACTGATGAATGATAGATTCAAGCGATGCATGATGAGATCCATTCAATAGAGAAAAATGACACATGGGAGCTAACTACTTTACCACCTAGGAAGAAGGCTATTGGAGTTAAATGGGTGTACAAGACAAAGAATAAACCTGATGGTTAGGTGGATCGCTTGAAGGCAAGACTGGTTGTAAAAGGCTACAAACAAAAGCCTGGAATTAATTACTTTGAAGTATTTACACCAGTTGCTACAGTGGATTCTATTCAGATGATTGTAGCACTTGCAGCTCAAAACTGATGGAAAATTCATCAGATGGATGTGAAATCAGCATTTTTGAATAGCTTCCTTGATAAGGAGGTCTATGTTGAGAAACCACCTAGTTACATGAAGAAAGGACAAGAGAAACAAGTTTACAAATTGAAAAAGGTATTGTATGAGTTGAAACAAGCACCCCATGGTTGGTATAGCTGGATTGATACATACTTGCTACAACAAGAGTTTAAAAAATGTCCTTATGAGCATACCCTATATATCAAGTCAAAACCTAATGGTGACCTTCTTATTATTTGTATTTATGTTGATGACTTGATATTTATAAGAAATTGCAAAAAGATGTTTGATGAATTTAGGGAGCCAATGAGTAGCCAGTTTGAGATGACAGACATAGGATTGATATCCTATTTTTTAGGCATTGAAGTGCAGTAGATTGATGATGGTATTTTTATTTCCCAACAAAAATATGTCAATGATATTTTGAAATGTCTAAAAATGGAGTCACTTAGGTTTATCTGAACACCAGTTGCAGAACGGTTAGAGTTGAAGAAGGAAGAAAGTGCAAAGCTAATAAATCTCATACATTTCAAAAGCCTAATTAGCAGTCTGAGATAACTAACTTGCACCAGACCAGATATCACCTATAGTGGGGGATTATCAGTTGATTCATGGAAGAATCTCGTCAATCATATCTGCAAGCAGCAAAACAAATTTTATGATACGTGAGTGGTACCTATGATAATGAGATCTTTTACTCCTACTTTAACAATTTCAGTTTGGTAGGATATACAGATAGTGATTGGGCAGGTGATATGGAAACTCAGAAAAGCACTTTTGGGTATGCTTTCTTTCTTGAACAAGGATCTTTTTCATGATCCTAAAAAAAATAATAATAAGTTGTTGTGCTTTTCACAGCAGAAGCAGAGTACATGGCCCCAGCTTCTGCAACATGTCAAGTAGTTTAGCTTCGTAGGATGCTTGATGAATTAATACATAAACAGGGAGGTCATACAAAAATCATATGTGATAATAAGTCAGCTATTGCAATGGCTAAAAATCTAGTTTTCCATAGAAGAAGCAAGCATATTGGCATCAAATATCATTATATTCGTGAGTTAGTAAAAAATAGTGAAATTGAGCTAGAATTTTGTAAGTCTGAAGATCAAGTTGCAGATATTTTGACAAAATCACTGAAGACAGATGCATTCGAGAAACTTAAAATAATACTTGGTGTTATTTCAAAATCAAATTTAAGGGAGGCTGTTGAAAATAAGCTAAATTAGATTTTGAAAATAAAAAAGATAAATACGATCGATGTGTTGGAATAAAACTTTAAGTTTTTATTTTTGTGAAGATAATATTGATTTATTAGGAAAAAGTTGAAGAGTTTTTTTCTTATCTTATTAGGATAGTTTTACCTATAAATATAGTTTGTTTCAAATTTTATAATGCAATAAAAAGGTGAGGAAGAGAAATAAGGTAGCAAACTTATGAGTATAGATAAAGAATTTCTTTATATATTGAGTTAAAATTATGATCAATAAATTTCTCTTTTCTCATATTCTTTTCCGAAATTCTTCTTTTCTTTCTTTTGGTTCCAACATAATTACGAGGAAGTGCCACCATAATTCCCAAATTTTGGATAATGTAGTGTGCTAAGTTAATAAAACAACTTGATTTAGACGAGGAAAGGTCTAAAGCTTTAATGGGTTATTTATTTAGGTTTCTTTTGAGACTTTGATGTATAATTGGTAGATTTGGTTAGATTCATGCATATGTTCCAGAATGTAAAGTTGATACTATGGTAAGAAGCTATAAATTGTTCTTTCCGTTATGATTTTTTTTTTCTGTAATTTTCTTCTTCATAATAGAAGGTGCATTTTGTAGTACACAGGATAGATATTTAATAACAATAAGTGAAGTATGAATTTGTGGTGTTAACAAGAAGAAAGTGAAGTACGGTTTTGTCCTTTAAGATGGGTGAAATCTGTGTTTGATTTTTAACATTGTCTGAGTTGTTTTATTTGTACGCAAGAAGCAGCAGATCCTAAATCGGACATCAGACAACTAAAATTTCTTTTCTAATTTGCAGACGTGTTATGATGAATTGAAATTAATTAAAGCTCTACAGAAAGGAATTTAGTTTGGCTTTTTTTTTTTTACTTTAGGACATTTTCGGTGTTAATCACTATCTCTTCTTCCTGTATAGTGTATATATATATATATATATATATATATATTTTCAATAATTTCATCATGTGGTAATGCTTGAATTTTTATCATTGGTGCAATTTTCATTATTCTATCATTGAGGATAACAAAAAAAATTGATTTTTCTTCTCGCCAAACATCTTTAGAATCATATTGATAAGATGAAACTCCATTAATTCTTGAAATTATTATTATTTTCTCATTCGCAATGTACCAATTCACATAACTTTAAAGGTCATCATGCTAATGATATCTTCATTGCCTTGAAGGTCATGGTGCCGATAATCTGCATTTGAAGAATATTGTATATTCTCTGCTTCATAACAATGCTAAAAACTTAAATTGGCAATCTTTCTTTCTTATCAATCTTCTCACTTTTGAAGATGTTGAAAGTCTTTTTTATCTATTGTATTTTTTTTTAATTTTAAAATAAATTTGAAGCAATTAGTGTAAGAAGTTTTAGAAAGTTAAATTAAAATATTTTTACAATATAATTGATAAGTATTAACAAATCAAAAGTAATTGTAATATGATTGTTTGCGGTGTATATTTCATTTCTTATGTTTGTTAATATTTTTTAAAAAATAGGTTACTTATTGCCTAGTTTTAAGAGCAATGGAAATTTTTATTATGCTGTTAATAACTTTATCTCTCATTGAACAATATTTATAAAAAAAATGTCAATAAAAAATAACACAAACCCATGCAAACGCACAGGTAGGAGTCCAGTTAAATATAATCTTTTATAGTTGATATATTAACATTGTTACTTAACATAATTTTTTGTAAAAAAAAAAAAATCAATGTAATAAAGTAAATGTACAAATAGTATAATTTGATGTAAATTTAAAAGAAATTGAATCCTCTTGATTTTATTTTGATTACTTCTATTGTGTTGAAAAATGACAGGCACAAAATTAATATATATATATATATATAGCCGCACCTATAATCTTTTTTTATGTGCAATATAAGTATATAACTCAAAAAAATTCATATATCTATTTCAATCAAATTTAACATAAGCATGAAGAGAGAGAGAGAGAGAGAGAGAGTCCAAATTATTTAGAATAATTCTACAACTACATCTTCATTTCTATTATTTACCCACACCTCCCCACATGCAGGTAGGATACTAGAGAGTTGAGTCTTACCTGCGTGGCAGAGGATATGTTTAATTAAGGGAAATGTTGATATATTTCAATCATAAGACGTGTTTTTATTTTGATTTAAAATAAATAAATTAATTATTAATTTTATTATCTATATATTAATTTTATAAAATTTATATATATTAGAAATTATATTTTTTAATTTTTAAGATATTTAAAATTATAATTTCTTTTTCCTATTAAAAGTGAATAAGAACATGCGTTGTTAAAGTATATAAATATTTCTAAAATAGACAGCGGAAATCAGGATGTAAAATCAGCGTTTGAATCGTTTAAAAGAATAAGCTTTGATTCAGTGGGGTCCACCCCATTGTCTTTTCTCCGTTTCCTTTCCACAAGACCTCTGCAATTTATAGGGACCCCAATCCTAAGGTCAATATTGCCTGTCTACTTGTGGTATTATTCCAGGCCTTAAAAGTTTCAATGGACAGTCTGCCAAGCACGGGGTTTTAGTCTAGATTAATTGAATGAATAAATTTTTTTTAAAAAATTTGATAAACATTTGAGAATAGAGAATAGTAATTTGTTTAATTCAAATTTCATAGCTAATGTATGAAGTTAATTGGGTATCCACATCAATACAATTGTAAAAATGAACATAGAGTAAAAGTAGGGATATATTTTAGGGAGCTGGGTCCCAATTTTGTATGTCTCAAGATTGCAAAGAAAACAGGGGAGAAAGGAATTTGGGAGGATAAAATGAGAAAGAAATCATGAATTTCTCCTTAATTTGATGACAAGAGAAATCGGGAAAGAAAGAAAAATGGGTAGAAAAAAATTGATGGGGTGTACATAAAATTGTTTCTCTCCATAATTGGAGAGACGATAGGAGGGAAATTCCTATTATAAATTGAAACTCTCAACTGAAGACCATTCTTTTTTACTGAGTTATGACTTTTATCCGGTTTACTTATTGCCGCTGCTTTGTTGGTTGACACAAGATATTGGATTCTAAAGTTGCATGCTGATGATTTTTCCCTGATTTTACAATTAACAGTATGGGGGCATATGGTGATTATGAATGCAGGACAGAAACAATATAGGAGAGAGAAAAAAAAACAAAATTTATTGATAAGTCGTGCGCATAAAATTATTGGTCCATGTGCATTTTAATTATCTCTTTCCTTCTCTAAAATTAAAAAAATTGACAATGTAAAATGTCAGGAGATTGGGATCTGCTAGATTCTTGATTCAATGGGATCACTCCAACTCCCCCCCCCTCTCTCTCTCTCTCTTTTTACAACTTTTATATTTTATCTTTCATTCTCATATTCTTTAAAAGCAAAATTCAACTTGTTATAAAATTTACCTCCTCTATTAAAAATTTTAGAAAAAAATATTTTATTCACCTATAATATGCTATGTGATTTAAAGTGTAAAAAATAGATAATTATAATTTATATTATTAATATTTTATTTATTTTATTAATTTTTTATTTAAATCTAATATAATTTTTCACATATCAATCATATATTTATCTTTACCAAAATTGAGCCATAAACAGCTGAAAAATCATAATGACAAAGAACACCTAATTTGAGAAATCAAACATGATTCCATTAAAACCAAAGTTAAATGAAAACTTAAAAATATAATATTAAGATGTTAAAATTTTGAAAATTAGAGAAGAAATGGAAGAAGAGATGATTGAGAACTTAATTTGATCTAGGAAGAAAAACCAACATATAACTTATAAATGATAAATTTTATTAAATTTAAATAACAAATTAATATAAATAAATAAAATATTAATATTTAAATTACATATAAATAAATTAAAATTAGTATCATATATAAATAAAAATGTATTTGTTTCTAAAAATTCTGGTATTCTTACGTCCTCGGTCGACGGTGAGTTTATAATTATGGTTTTCCTTCCAAAGCACTTCTGCTGCACCGCAGGGATCCGAATCGCAGGGTCAGGTCAATAACGTCTCTTGCGGACGTGGTACCATCCTCGGCCTTAAAAGTTGAGCGGGCACTCCACCCGACAGTCATAGTCTTGTATTGTGTTCTCTCCGTAAAAGCCAGAAAGCAGAGTCAGGACTCAGAATAACAACCAAATTTTAAGACGGACCCCGTGTACCATCGTCTCACAACCACTAACCCAATACCCTCTCTAAACCCTCTCTGCTTCGCCTCCTATCATTCGAACCCAGTTCATCGTCCGAGGGCTATACCACGGCCATGAGAGGTAGTTCTCTCTCTTTGCTCCTATATTTTCTGGATTCTAGTTATTATTGAAGAATCAAATTTTGGAGATGGATTTATTTGAAGTGGCCAATTGTTATTGGATCGTTGAATTTGAATTCTTTTTTTTCTTACTCTTGGATTGAAATATGATGGAATATGATATGAAGATTTTGACTGGTTCGTGAGCTTATTTAATTGAATATCGAAACAGACTTTGTTTATTCTTTTAGTCTGTTTATTCACGTTTTTTATTGATCTGTCTTAGAAATTATTTGAGCTACTGTATACTAAGAAGCACAGATACTCGAAATGAGGACACAGTTCCTATGATGGGAATATATAATTTTTGATATATGGTAGTGTACAGAGGGGAAATTCATGAGAATGTAACTCTGTTCTTTGCACAGTAAAGGCAAATGCATATTTCTAGTTCTCAAATAATGATTTTCCTGCACGAAATTTGCATGTTTTTCTTTAGGTATCTTAGACGTATCTGTATCATAATTTTTTAAAAATGGTCATATTCCCATACGCATAAATATGTGTATCGTTTCCGCACTTCATAGACAATATATTATGCTTTAGTTACTTATAAATGTAATGTTAAAATTTTGGTATTCAAAGATGTTATTTATCTGTATTATCGTATCAGCGGTTCATAGACTATATATCATGCTTTAAAGATATTATTCATAATTGTAATTGGTATGGAAGAGTATCAACCAGTATCTAGTTGCATTGACTTACAACTATTGAAGCCAATTTAACTGTCGTTTACACATCTAAAAAGAGAAACAAAGAAAGAAACTGCACACAATTTAAAACTCTTTGATCCATTGTCTATGTTTCTACTTTTGCTAGGTTGCATTATCATTTGTAGGATAACTTGAAATCAAGAAAGAAATAAATGACGCAAGATCCTAGCCTCACCCTATCCAGATTTGCATTAAGTATTCACTGTCTAGCTAGGATAATATTGCTTTCATACAAATTTAATATGCATGTATTTTTGGTATGATATATGTTTCAAAAAATTTAGTAAAAGAAGAATTATTATTTTTTTTAAAGTATGATATTTATAGAGTGAGAAATTTCATTGATGTTTTTAGAAATTATTCTGTACTCGAAGATTGTTTACTTGATATTATGAAATATAAGTCAATTGGGATACTAAATGGAGGCTAAAAATGTATAGGATTTCATATATAGGCTGCTTGCGACTGTGATTCTCTTTGCATTCTAGATCATCCCAGACTTTGTTTTGAGGTGTGAAATAGAACAGCAATAAAATGCCGCAGGGAAGTTGTCATTTCACTGGTATCTAAGTTCTAATGGTTGTAAATCCGAAAATATCGATAAGGATGCAGTTGTAAAGGATAATATAATATCATAGAATAAGTTTATGGCAATGTCAGCTAGTATTGATATATTGCTCTATCAGTCTTTTGTCTCCAGTGAGCTCTATATGGGAAGAAATTATTTGCATTGAAGTGTGTGCATTAAATTTTCTCACAGAAATGAGAAAAGTTAATTTCATCTTTTCTATTTAAAGGAAATTTTGTCATGAGAAAAGCTGATTTCCTGATTGCCTGTTTTGTATTTGAAGGAGATCCTGCATATTACGTGAAAATGAAATCTGTGTCCAACAAATGATATGATAGTCCTATTACTATTATTCTTTGAAAGATTTGAAGAAGTTTATCCTGAACAGAATATGATATTAGGGTGTTTAATTTTTATTCTTGCATCATTGATCACCATTATTTAATGTAAATGGCCATCATTTCTTTGCATATGCACATATATGCCTCATTAGTTTTGTTCATATGCTTGATTGTTTTTGTTCTTTTGTTTCTTGTTTTTGCTATGATTACTTCATTTTCTCAAGGAAGATGCTAACTTTCATTGTTATACCCAATTGCAGATGATGAAGAACCAATGATTATTGACAGAACCATTGTGGAATCACCAATTAATAAATATGAGCGTTGGCAATGGTGGGTTTTGGTGGCACTCAGCATATTCTTTCTTATTGTGGGCCAGTCTGCTGCCGTTCTCCTTGGTAGATTTTATTATGATCAGGGTGGAAATAGTACATGGATGGCTACTCTGGTCCAAACTGCTGCCTTCCCAATCCTGTACATTCCGTTGTTTTTAATTCCTTCAACTCAGGAAGCCTCAAGTTCTTTTAGTCCTCCTATCAAAGTTCTTGTGACTATCTACTTTGGTCTTGGAGTTGTAATATCTTTTGACGATTTGATGTATTCTACTGGACTGTTGTACTTATCTGCGTCTACTTATGCACTGATTTGTGCCTCTCAGTTAGCTTTCAATGCAGTTTTCTCATATTTTATCAATTCTCAGAAGTTCACTGCCTTGATTTTCAACTCTGTTGTGGTCCTATCTCTATCTTCTGCACTCCTTGCTGTTAATGAGGACTCACAAGGACTATCAAGTGTTTCCAAAGGAAAATACATTATTGGTTTTCTTTGTACTCTTGGAGCTTCTGCAACTTATTCTCTTTTACTTTCTCTCATGCAACTCTCTTTTCAAAAGGTTCTGAAAAAAGAAACGTTTTCTGTTGTTTTGGAAATGCAAATCTATACTTCACTTATTGCCACTTGTGCTTCCATTGTGGGTCTATTTGCAAGCGGGGAATGGAGGAGTTTGCATGGAGAAATGGAGGGTTTTGAGAAAGGAAGAGTTGCTTATGTAATAACTTTGGTTTGCACAGCTTTAGCTTGGCAGGTTTGTTCTGTTGGAGTTGTTGGCCTTATTTTCATGGTGTCTTCTCTCTTCTCCAATGTTATCAGTACTGTCTCTCTGGCTGTGACTCCTATTGCTTCTGTGATAGTTTTTCATGACAAGATGAACGGTGTGAAGATAATTGCTATGCTTTTGGCTCTCTGGGGTTTTGCCTCCTATTTATATCAGAATTATCTTGATGATTCTAAGGTGAGACGTAGACAAACTGTTATTGCTAGAAATTATTCTTGTTGAGAATACTTTTTAGTTGAGCTGGGAAATTTCCGTCGGTTGGAACTTCTAATAAATACCTTTGGGCAATTGCCTTTTTGATTTAGGCTCTAAATTCACTCTGTGCAGCATCATGACTCTACAATTACAAATTCAACTTTTTTCTCCATTGATCTCGACAGAACTTGTCTGGTTAGGTGGCTGTTGCCTTGTTGACTATTGTGATTATAGAATGTGAGATAGAAATATTCATAAGTGTAGAGTGTTGCTGGGATCTCATATTGGCACAAGGTCAATGCCCTTATGATTTTCAAATATCAGGTCCATTTTTTATAGAACTGAATAATTTCTTGAAGATTATGAAGTTCTAAGATTTTAGATATTTATAGTGATCTGAGTTTTCTTTCCTTCTTTGTTCTGGAAATTTTTTTAATTTGACCTGTTTCTCTATTGATGTGTAATACTGTATCTCTAGTCCTAATAAAATTTTAACTGGGATGAAACAAGTATTGTTTATAACCGATCAGCTCCCAGTTATTTATCTGGTTAAATTTTTATAGGAAGCTTCTGTCTTTCGGGGATTAGAGCCCCACCTATAGTTCTTTGAGCTCTCTTTCCCTCTTTCTTTCTCTTTTGGTGATCTGGAAATGTGTGAATACGACCTGATACCTGTTGTATCATCTCTATGGCTCTATCTAATGATTTCTTTCTATCCTAATGAAATGTTTTTAAGATTCTCCCAACAACTTGAGTTATTAGAGTATCATCCAGTAATTTGTGTAATAAAGGACTTTTATGATTAACAAAATAATGAATAGTACCATGATAATAGGAAAAATAATTTCCTTTTTAAAATAGTAGATGCTTTTCATCACAATTTATATATTGGTTTTCTACTATACTTCTTACATGGAATATTAAATAAATATAATATTTTATCTTAATATTTCATGATTATAAATATAAATAAATGAGATTATTCTTATGGAGGATATTTTTCATTAGAACAAACGGATCCAAATGAAATTAGAAATTGATGAGATGCTTGGTGCAATCCCTTTATTTATTTATTTTTACTTTTTTATGGAGATTTAAGGGATGGTCTGGTCCAAACTTTTGGTGTTCCATGGGTGTGGCTGGCCAGGCCAGATTCTAGAGCTTTCAGCACCAATGTTATGCTTATATTCATCACCTGCATTCACCATAGACATATTTTTACGTTTGCAGTTGGACCTTCCTGTAAGTAATGATCCTCAACCTATTGATCTACCACCCATTGGCCATTTATAGTGGGCTACACCAAAGCCCATTTACATCTTCCAGGGTGCCACCTTACCAGCCCATAAATTTCTGAAATATGTCTTAATCCCCTCATCTTCTTCTCTATTATTTTTATTTAGAGTTTCTTCCGTCACTATTAACTTAAACATTAGAATGTCCGTAACATATTTTTATTGGTAATGCCTCAACTTTTTTGTTATTTTGTAGGTTTTAGTAAGCCCACGGAGAAGATGTTAGTGGGACCCACTGAATGAGTGCAAAATTCACATAAAAAAAATGAATACGGATTTATATTTTAACTTTCAATAACATTATGAGCAGGACTTTCATACAAGTTTCTCTGGGGCATGATACCTTAATTGAGAGTTTTAAACAATTGTCATTTATGCGATTCTATAGTTCTTTTAATATTTATCTATCAGTTTATAGTATTTTCTAATTAAAATTAATAATTTCAAAACTTTCCTATGACAGATAATTTATTTACTTCGTCATAATTTTTCAACACAATAAAATTAATCGTTTTCTTAATTCTTTACCCAATTAAATTAATAAATTAATGTCAGTTATAATTTCTAAATTAATTACAAAAAAGCTCATTATACATAATAGTAATATATTTAAAATTTTCATTTCTTATTGATAAATTAAATTAGTTTTGTTAGCTTGATAACTTCAAATTAAAAACAAATTTCAAAATAATTCAAAAAACATCATCTTTTTCATGTAAGATTAAAATAAATATTAATGTTTTATTATTATAAAATAAATATAAATTCATTACGATGAAATGTAATTCATATTTTATTTTATAAATGTGTTTAAATTATTCAATTATCAATTAATTAAAATAAAACAATTGCATCAAGTTTATCTTGATCACATCATAAAAATATTATTTCTTTTTTCATTTATAATTATAATAAATATTATTATAATATTACTTTATGCATGATGTATGGATGTCCATTGGCAATGAATTCAATGCTTGCTTCACCGATGAGTCTTCAACGCATGATGTGCTTGCTATGTGTGGGCTATGGAAATAGGCTAGGCGCATTATGGGCTAGTTTGTGGGCTATAGAAATAGGTGACCTCAAGTACTTCTTCATTAAGATTTCTATTCGGTGATGGTATAAGGGAAGTTGGCATTAGCCATTTGCCTGTAAATAGGTCTAAAAAGAGTTCTGCATTAGACAATATAAGCGGAGAGAAAATAGAGGAATGCAAGAACCTTACGATACAGTTGAATGAAGGAGAGAGTCCTTATTGATATAATGTTCTTTATATAGTTTTTACTACTTATCCTTATGTTTACCTTGATAACATTTTATCAGCATAAGGTTCTGATCGATTGAAGTTTTTGAAATTATCATTTTCATTGGCATAACTGTCTGTTTTTGAATTTTTGGTGGGTTCAGTTTCTCTTTTTTAAATTCATTTCCTTTAAGATATGTTTTATATGTTATATTATACCTTTTATTTTCAGTATATTATTTATTACTTTGATTTATACTTTTTGTCATCTTATTTTCTCATAATTTTATCTCAGGTAAATACTGTCTGTAATAGTTTTCTATTATTTGTGCAATCTATTCTTCATACTTTAATTAATACTCTATTTTCTAACTCAATCATTATTTGTATCATAGTTATTATCGTGAAAAATCTCATGAAGCTTGAATTTGTGACCCTTGATATTATTGGAAAGAATATTTATCATGGATATTGATTGTTGAAATACATCTTAGATGCAATGGATCTTAGAGATACAATAAAAAATGATAACCAAGCATCATTACAAAACTATGCAAAGGTAATAAATTTTTTTTTCGTAATTATCTTCACAAATAATTGAAAATCGAATATCTTATAGAAAAAAATCCCTTTGTCCTTTGGAGATGTTTAAAAGATAGATCAATCATAATTGATTTCCTTTTTTTTTTTTTTTTAAAGATTGAACAAAATAATGACCTTTTGATAAAAAATCATAAAGCCTATCCAACTAGTTTTGCTCCATTACCTGAATGAATACATTAATAATTAAAATGTTTGGACATGGAAGAGGCTGCAGTTATAATCGTGGTCGTGGAAGGGACCAAACTAATTGTCTCAATTGTTGTGGTTTTAAGAACAGTATAAATAATCATAAGATTGCTTATCACCACCAGAAGTGAGAGAATAATGAAGGTGAATTTTGTTTATGAGAATAATGCATTCAACCATGATTCAACACATCTAGATGTGGCAAATTTCTTTAAATACCCTAAAAGAAGAATTGATCATTTGATTGGTTATAGGAATGCCCAAAACTAAGAATTTATTTTCTAGCTTTTTTAGTTATGTTTGTCTTTTGTCCACTTAGCCTTTAAGATTAATTACTTTAGCATAAAATTTCATATATTTCTTTTTGCTATTTTTGCAATTTCTATTAAAATTTTCTTTATTATGCTTTAATGAAGAAAATAAAGGCACTGCCCCATTTTTAAATCAAAGACCAATATTGAAGATTTGTGTCTCACGTATAGTGCAACAATGCACACCATTCTTAAATATAGAAAATATTTTTCTCAATTAACAATTGGTGAAAATCATGTCAATGTAATATTTTGTAGTACTAAATTAATTGAAGACTCTAGAAGAACCAATATAATTTTACCAGGACAAACACTAATAATCATAAATTATGCATTCTTGTCAACCAAGTCTCAATGAGACTCATCTTAGAGACATACAACAAAATAGATACCACCATATTACATTGAGACAGTAAATAAAAAAGATATTGAATATCTTTATATTAAAGTGATTGTCTCAAATAAGAAAATAAGAAAAATGTATTGAAATTTTTTTCATATTTTTCTTCTAGTTTGTACTACATATATATAAATTCAATTGAGATAAATGCTATAATGAACCAGAAGTTCACTAACAAAAATATTTTCATTATTTGGTATGATCTGTTAGGCTATCTTGGATCATCAATGATGTGAAAAATCATTGAAAATTCATATGATCACCTATTGAAAAACCAGAAGATTCTTTAGTCTAATGAATTTCCTTATGCTGCTTATTCTCAAGACAAATTAATTATAAGGTTACCACTAGCTAAAGCTAGGATTGAATCCCCTACGTTTTTGGAACATATACAAGTTGACATTTATGGACTTGTTCATCCACCATGTGGACCATTTAGGTATTTTATGGTGTTGATTGATGCTTCTACAAGATAGTCACATGTGTGTTTATTGTCAACTCGTAACTTGACATTTGCAAGATTATTTACTCAAATAATTTGGCTGCAAGCACAATTTTGTAGTTATCTAATTAAGACAATAAGTCTTGATAATGCTGTTGAATTTACATCTAAAACTATTAATGATTAATGTATGTCAATTGGAATAATTGTTAGACATCTTGTAGCACATGTTCACATACAAAATGGTTTAGTAAAATCTTTTATTAAATACATCTAACTAATAACTAGACCATTGCTTATGAGAACAAGGCTTCCTATTTATACTTGGGGACGTGCCATGTTACATGCAACAACACTGGTGTGCATCAAACCAACAAGTTATCATAAGGTTTCCCCTTCACAATTGGTTTTTCGTCAAGCGCCAAATATTTCCCATCTAAGAATTTGTGGATGCATAGTATATGTTCTAATTGCTCCATCACAATGCACAAAATTGTGCCCTCGGAAGAGGTCAGGAATATATTTTGGTTTTAAATCTCCCTCTATCATTATATATCTTGAACCAATGATGGGGGTGTTTTTACTGCACATTTTCTTGATTATCATTTTGACGAAACAAATTTTCCAACATTAAAAGAAAGAATATGTAACTGGAAAAGGATATTATATGGAATACATTATCACTAATCACCCTAATCCTCACACATAACAATGTGAACTTAAAGTTTAAAAGGTCATCTATTTGCAAAGAACATCAAACCACCTACCTGATGCATTTATTAACCTAAAGAAAGTAAACAAATCAATATATCAGCTAAAAATGCTCTCATTCAAATCGATGTCCCAATAGGAAAATCTATAAATGCTACAGCAAATGAGTCCAAAATGTGCGTAAAATGTGGAACACTAATTAGTTCCAAAGAAAAAAAATTCTCACAAGAAAAAGGGGATAAATGAGAAAAATAATTTTAATAAGGAAGCAAGTGTTTCTAAAAACTTGAGACATGATTAATAATAAGCTTCTAGAAAAAGTTTAAGTATCTAAAATTGTTGAAAATAAAGAAATATCAATGAATCATGTCTTTACATTTGAAAAATGGAATTGAAAAGAAATAGTTGTTGACAACATTTCTCATATAATGTAGCACTTGATGTTATGCAAAATACTAAAGATCTTGAGCCAAAGATAGTTGTAGAATGCATAAGGATGATTAGCCAAAATAGAAAGATGCAACTCGGGCAGAATTGAACTCAATTTCAAAGTGTGAGGTCTTTGGACTAGTGATTCAAACGCCTAAAGGTGTAAAACCAATAGAGCACGAATGGATTTTTGTGCGAAAAAGAAACAAGAAAAAAAGTGAAATTGTAAGATATAAAGCATGACTTGTAGCACAAAGTTTTTCTCAAAGGCCTAGCATTTATTGCAAAGAAACATATTCTCTAGTGGTGGATGCAATTAGCTTGGTAATACATGAAGAACTTAATATGCATCTAATGGATGTAGTTATAGCATATTTATATAGCAAGCATGATATATATATATACATATATATATATATATATATATGAAAATCCCTTAAGGATTTAAGATACTTGAGGCATGTAGTTTGAATTCTCAAGAAATATATTTAATTAAATTATAAAGATCCTTATATGGAATAAAGCAATCTGGATGAATGTAGTATAATCGTCTTAGTGAACTTATGTTGAAAGAAGGATATAAAAATGATCCAATATGCCCTTGTATTTTTATAAAGAAATATGAATATGAGTTTGCTATAATTGCTATATATGTTGATAATTTGAACATTATTAGAACTCATAAAAAACTTCCAAAGGCAATAGAGTACTTAAAAAGGGAGTTTGAGATAAAAGATCTTGGAAAATTTTTTTTGTCTTGGCTTACAAATTGAGTATTTAAGTGATGGAATCTTTATTTATCAATCAAATTACATTGAAAAGGTCCTAACATGCTTTTACATGGATAAATCACATCTATTGAGTACCACAATGATTGTTCATTCACTTGATATTAATAAAGATCCTTTTCAATCTCTAGAAGAAAACGATGAACTTCTTGGTCCTGAAATACTATATTTTAGTGCAATTAGTACAATAATGTATCTTGTTAATAACACATGTCTTGATATAGCTTTTCTATTAAGTCTATTAGCAAGATATAATTCTTTTCCAACGTAAAGACATTGAAATGAAATTAAACAGATATTTTGTCATCTTTAAAGAATAATTGATATAAGAGTTTACATCAAAACTAATTGATTATGCAAATGTAAGATTTTTATCCAATTCACAAAAGGCTTGATCTTAAATTGGCTACTTATTAATATGCAATGGTACAACTATATCATCACATTCAACAAAACAAACTATAATTGTTACTTCTTCAAATCATGCAAAAATAATAGCAATTCATGAGGCAAGTCAAAAATGTGTTTAGCTAAGATTGATGACTTAACATATCCAAGAGGCATGTGATTTGAATTCATATAAAGAAATTATAACAAGATTGTATGAAGATAATGTCATTTGTATGACTCAATCAAAAGAAAGGTACATTAAAGGAGATAGAACAAAACACATTTCACTATAACTTTTTTTCACTCAAAATCTTTAAAAGAATGATGATATTGATGTTCAACAAATCTATTCAAGTAATAATCTAACATATTTGTTCATGAAGGTACTCTTTACATCAACATTTGAGAAGTTAATTCATAAAATTGAATTATATTGTCATTCATATATTGATTATATATATATATATATATCTATATTCTGCTATGTTATCTAAATTTTTTGTATTTAGTATTTGTCAGCCATAGAAGTTTGGACTTTCAGCTTACAACCTTCACCAGCAAAGGTCCCCAAGTAGGCATTATTGAGTTTTTGAACATTGCTTGAGAGTCATATAAGTTTGCTTCGAGTCTTTCTTTATTGCTTTCAACTTTAGTTGTTGTCTTTCAATTATGGCTACGCCCTCACATGCTCATGCAGTCAAGTCTCTCAATAAATCCTCCTGCCATCAATGCTTTGTTGTATATATGCTTTATCTTAACTACACATAGTTCACTTTGTTTGCATGTATCATACACAACACCAATTTTCCTTTTTATATGCTTTATTTGGGATGCCAGCATCTACTAAAACCTTACACCCTACACAACTCACATGTTTACCTAGTTTATATAGTAAAAGGAATAGGTGATTGTTCTGCTTTAGGTGGTTTCCTATTGAATGAATAATTTTGGATTTGGCTCAAGTTTCAATTTTCTTTGTAAATTATTTGATCTTAATGCATTTTATGCATAATGTTCAATCTTTCTTATAAATGTTTGGTTTTAATGTCAAAGGATGATTGTGTATGCCTACAACTTACCAATTATTGTGCACATCCACATAACATTTACAAATACAAGTAATATGATTTCAGTAATTTGTTACTTAATTTATATGGTATAATAGTATATGCTAAAACCCTGAACCCAACATTTTGTATTAAGGAATCATGGTATTAGCGTACTCTAATTGGTTTCTAATTGAACATAGGATGGTGTGTTTGGCTTAAAATTTCCAATTTTGTTCTATTTGATTTTGATGCTAAGTAAATGATGGTTGTTTATGCCCATGTTCTGAACAATTTACCTACTCCTAACATGTAATAGCTTTGTGCAAACTAATTGATTGGAGGTTTATTTTTTGATTTGGTATTGACCTATTAGGTAACTTATCACCTGTTTTTTGTTACAGCTTTTAGCAGAAGACTTCTTTCAGGTGCTAAATTTTAGTTGTTTATTAGTAATCTTACTGACTTTTGTATTGATTGTTTCCATAATTTAAAACCTTCTCCCAAGAGCTACAAGATATAGATGTAAAGTTTAAAGGTATTAAAGTCCTTGTGTATTTGTCTTTCTTAGTAGCTCTATGTAAATAGAGTATTAGGAGCATTAGGGTTAAGTCATATGTAATTCAACCTTCTTATAGATTTTATAATATATCAATGTTCTCTCACTAATTTTCTATGGTCTCTCTGCATTTTCCTTTCCTTTAGACCCTGATTATTTTCTCAACAGACAATAAATTGACTTCGTATTTTTGTAACATAGGCTATTCAACATTTGGCATTGATTTTTCTATGATACAATAGCTTTTCCCTGGTCGAACACGTCATCAAGTTGAAGTACAAGAAGGAAGAGCATCAGCATCCTTTACGGCTATCTGAAGCTGTAAATAATCCTGCAAAAGGTAAATTCTTTGATTATTGTTTTGCTTCCTTCTGTGTTTGCTTATGTTTTCTATCTTTGTTTTTACTATATGATTTGTTATACTTAAAATAATGGAAAAGGAATCTTGAATTTGGAGAGAAATGAGAGATAAGGAGCTGAATGATTGTGCAAGGCTTGAGATAAT